>OX451215.1:185623393-185863677 GCA_949628195.1 Phasia obesa
AACAGGAATTAAATACTGCGAGAAGAGTGTGAGTTTACTGAAAATTGTTAAATTAAATTATTAGAATTAAATTAAAATGTAAAATAGCTAGAAAAAATTGAAGTTCTTAAAATATTTAACTGATTACTGCAAACAATTTATTTCTATTCTTTTTGATCCGTTTTGTTCAAATAAAACAAGTGATCAAGCCTACGCAGACATTAGAAATGAAAAGTTTAATATTGAAAAATATTATAGAAAAATATATTTCGTAGATTTATGACAGCTCATGAGATAAAAAAGAACAAAACAAGCAACTAATTATTTTAAAATACTTCTAATTGAAAGATATCTCATAAATTAAGAAAGCTTTAAATATAATTTTCGAAAGACCAAGAACAAAGCCTTTTTAACAAAAATTTAGAGCAACAGCTGGTCCCTTTGTGTTAACTGCGGAGTGGATGAAATACAAGATCGAAAGAAGAAATGGAGAGAAGAGCTTTAAATAAAGTTATATTGTTCAACTTTGTCAGAGATCGCACTATGCGTTCAGGGGTATCGCAAGGTTCTGTTCTTTCTCCTACCCTATTTCTTATTTTTCTAAATGACCCTCTTTGTCAAACTTCCAACTCTTTTGCAGTTGACAGCAGCATTTGTCATTGATGTTTGTTCTCTAATAGATTGGCCTAGTTCGAGATTAGAGGTAAGCGACTAAACATGAATGATAGAGGATCAATCAAGATCTTGTCACAATTTTGGAATGCTCGTGGAATTCAAATTTGTATGCTTATGAACAGAAGCGCGATCGATAATACTGCCTCATCTGTAGCTATGATTATTGTAGGTATTAAGTCCAGTATGATGTCCGATAGACTTAACATTTCTTCAAGTCTCGAATGACCTTTCAACTGCCACGGTTTTTTTGGAAACCGTGAAAATAATTATATTACCCATATCCGGTCTAAAATGGAAAACAACTTTAATGTATCGGCCGACTCCCCAAAGTCTATTTTATAGCGAAGGCGTAGGTGAAGAAGCTCATGGGTGACAGAATTGTAATCTACTCTATTGACTCAGTGGAGCATCGAAGCAGTGTGGGTTGTATTTCGCTGCTTTAAATGGAATATGCTCTTGTACCCGATACAAGAACATTTTTCCACACTTTTCATTCAGAGTCCATCGATTTGTGGTCGATTAACCAGTGAACGGCACTACGCATTACAGGGAAAATTTATTTTTTTCCCGACTCTCTACACGAAAAAAAAAGTTCCAATTAAAAAAAACAGAGAAGAGGATGATGCAGCAGAAAGAGAGGCTCACTTGCCTGTACGTAAAATCAGTTCTTTGTTAGCTATATCACTTCAACTGGGAGTGGGCTAGAAAACCTACCGGAATTGCTCTTACTTAGTTCCAAAGATAAAACATCAGATAGGATGATCTCAAAAACCCAATACGCCCAAGGTGGTGAAGACGTCGGAATTCCAGTATAGGTCATAGGCAGAGATGTTAGTATCCTTCTCTGTCCCTTCGTGTCAGCCCATTTTTCTTGCAGAGAGGGCTATATTCTACACAAAAAAGTCGGCTCGTTGTACCATCTGACCTTGGCTGGATTATACACAGGCCGAGAGAAGAATGCCACAATAGGTGTTAAAGGCACTATCATGAAGCAGTGTCCCCTTCTTTGCTAATTATTACACAGTGCAACACGGAAAAAATAACCATATACGGACACCACTACGTGATAAAAGACCTAAAAAAAAGAACCCTGTCTCCCAGTTTTGCCCAAAGTCCTCCAGGTTTTTTTTTTGTGGGCCCTCAAAGATGTGGGGCCTCGATGTCATTTTTGCAAAGAAATGATAATTTACTCAAGCTCATATTTTGCAAACCGTTTGGAATTTTGATATACTTTCTGAGGCAAAGTTGTAGCTCTTCTCATAAAGAACTAAAATTGTGAACATATAAAATCAAAAAAACCTGGAGTACTTTGGGCAAAACTGGGAGATATGAGTCTTTTTTTTTTTGGTCTTTTATGACATAGTGGTATCCGTATATGGTTATTTTGCCATGACTTAAAAAATTACACAGTGTGTTATCCAACATAGTTGCCAGGGTAGTCTATGTGGCCGCACCCATTTAAGAGTGTGTTTAATATTTCGCCAACGCATTCAAGGATTCCCCTCATCCCAGTACGAGATTTAATCTGCTGGACATGGTGTCGATTACATTAAAAAAATGTCAAATTTCACTTTCTTAAATCATAAGCTTCTGCGACTAATGCTTTGGAAAAAAGCTTTTTGCAATGTATAGACTATGATTTATATACCCTATTTTAACTATCGGTTCACTGGTCTAGATCCACCGATGTAGGCAGCTATAACTTTCCGACAAACAAACAAACAAACGCCCTTTTAAAGCTAAAATTCTTAATTTTTGATAAAAATATTTCCGTCTTTAAACCTTAAATTATTTTATAAAATCGTTAAATGTTTTAAGATCTTACATTCATTAGGATACAGTCTGTTTAACATAATCTTTACCTGTACATAACATTAAAAACAAGCTTCTTTACTTCTAGAGGCAGCGATATTTTAAACTTAACCAGCCATTTTATTATGCTTTGTACGATTCCAAAAAATATTTATATTTTTCTAATTCACATTTTGCAAAATAGCTAAAAATCTGCACATATTAACTGATTTCAAACTAATAATAATATATATTTAACTGATTTAAACAATTTTTTTATTAATCAATTACAGTAACCTTTACAAAGGGCTGCCACATTAGCAGTCAATTAGTAAAATCCTCAACAATTAAAAACAAAACAAGATCAACGTAGAAGGAAACTTATTCTGCTTAAATGGGGAAACTGAAAAAAGAAGTTTAAGAAAGTAAATGGATCATTTTAATAAATATCATTTTTTAAGCATTTTCCAATTAACTATTACTTAAGAAGAACAACAAACAAACAAAAAAAAAGAGAAAATATTGCAAAGAAAACAACACTAATCAGGACATTTAAAGGTTTAAAAATTCTAATTAAAAAAAAAAAAAATGAGAAAATAAAAAAATTAAAAAGAAATCTATATATAAATCAAACGAAAACCAGCTTAAGATTAAAGAACAATTGAAATTATAATAATAAAAGTAAAGAAAAAATTTAACAAAATATGTAAAAGAAAATTGCATTTAATACCACAAATTAAATTTAGTAAAACAAATTTATAACAAGAGAATTAACAGAAATTTGTAATATAAACCAAAAAGCTAAAAACATTAAATAAATAATATTTGTTATTAAATTTAAATTTAAAAATTAACAAATAAATAAGGTGGACTTTTAAATGACAAGATGATTTACTTTTTATTGTTTTTTTGTAAATTTAAAAAGAGCTCGGAAAGATACCTTTAGCTTAAGTTATATTTTATTTCCACATTTACACAGTACAAATTTTTGCACCAAATAAGGCTTTTAATTAGTTTCAGATACAAATTTAATTATTTTTTTAATTGATTTAACTATCACTTAATTAAAAAAGAGCAACATTATTTTCTAATTAAATAAATAATTGATTCAATTAAAAATTTAATTAAAATTGTATCTGAAAATAATTGAAACCGTTGATTGAGGCAAATATTTTTTTCTGTGTAGTTCTTATTCAAATCATTTGTATGAAACTGAAAATATATATAAAAAAAGGGTTAAACTAATAAGTTCGGTGCGACCTATTCTAATAAAGTAACACATCTACCGTTTTATAATTTATATTTTGACAAGTTTTATTTATAGTTGGAGAAGTACGATTTGATAAAATATTATTCCTAGTTTGTAATCTGGCAATCATTACAAATGAATTATTTTAACAATTCTCAGTTTAAAGTTATTGCAAAATACTTCCTTTAGTCTCATCTCTTAAAATCAGTTGCACTGAATAGCCAAAATAGGTAGCGACACCCCATGGTTCTTAAACCAGATCTTGTTTGATCTGCAAGCATAGATTGCAACGTTTGTTTTCTTTCTTTAGCTATGAGCTGTTAGATATGCCACCAAATACTTTAAGAGAACTGAGTGGTTGGGTTGTTTATGTAGATTGCTTTGAAAAATTTACCAAACAATTCCACTTTCCCAACATGTAGGCATGCTCTGCTATCTTTTATAGCCAGACTTTCAGCTTCAAAAATAAGCACTTTGTTCGTCGTCCTGCAAAAATATTACATACATCATCTTCGATCCGCCCGCGTATACCTTGGTGTTGTTGTCAATTTGACAATACTCACCTGTAAGAAAACAATAGCCAATAGGTACCGAAGTATGCCTTTTTGACCCTTTTAGTGGTTTCTATTCCTGATTGGTAATTAACGGCTACAATACTGTTATAGGTTTTTCGAAAAATACCACCCTTTATTCTTGTCTACACTGATTTCAGACTAGAGACTTGTAATCGTTTACCTCAAAACATATTTTTTCGTAATTGATAAGATTTGTTTAAGGCTAATGTTCCTTATAGCTTCTATTTGTTTGTAATATGTGTGCCTGGTCTAAAGCCTAGTGCTAGCTAGTGTATGTGTAGTCTTATGTCTATACAAGGAGAAAGACTACTAGGTCATTGAACGGGCCAATTCAGTAATTTTTGTTTCCTTTTATACGAAGTATAACATTTTTATGTTAAACATATGATGAGCTTTTTCGCCATTGCAATCACTTGTTATAAATTGGCCTTATGTCTATATTTATTAAACAAAATCTATATCTATACATATAATAAAATAATAACTTATTTCCGTTTGTCTGTCGGTACGTTCGTCTGTCTGCTGTGTTTACGTTCGCATCGCTTAAAAACTACTGGATGGATTTTAACAAAATTTTGTAAGGAGGTACCTTGGCATCCTGATTCCGATATATATATTTTCGCAAAAATATCTCATTTCCAAGAGAAAGTAGAGAAAAAGCTGTTAAAGTACGCAATTTCCGGTTTAAAGGTACTGAAACTTTCGGTTTTATAAACTGGAATATTTTTGAAAGTGGGATGTTTTAAACAAAATTGCGCAACAGATGGCGCCAATTGAATAAAATTTCTGTTTGGTTTGTATTTTTACTTTGTGGAATTACATTGTTATTAAAATATTTTAAACACCTCTTACAGAGCTTTACAATAATTTTTTATAAATTTTAGAATTTTATCCAAGGATGGGAACCTTTTTATAAAGTGAATAAATAAACCAAAACTGAAGCACTATAAAAGTTAGAGTCGTACAATTGGTGTGGAATACTTTCAAAGCAAAATATTGTCAGGACGGCCACGACGTGGCGGGCACAGCTAGTTTAATATAAAAATTATTTAAACATTTTTTTTTTTTTAATTTTACCTTTTTTAAACAAAAATTATTTTTATTAACATCAACGTTAGCCTCCTTCAGGCACAATAGGTTACTTGGATATGTTCTTGGTCATATGGCATTTGAAATAAACGTGACTTGTCACTAACGCAACTATCCAGCTATGGTAGCCCGATTATAATTGAGTATATTTTTGGGCTTTTTAGGTTATAGTAACATACCTCGCCACTAATATTTGAAAAAATACACATGTGTACCAATCTGAAATTCCTTCAATGGACAGTTTTTGACGAGTTTTACGTTTTAAGTTTTACCATAATTTACATAATTTCTCATTTCATATTGCTTGATACGAACTTTCCAATTTACTAGCCCCCAAATCGGGCCCAAATCTCTGTGAATATTACGGCGAGCAATGTCATAATGTATCATTGCGTTCGAAAAACCAAGTTTCCAAAAGAAGCCTCTATAACGAAACCGATATTTGAAATATACCAGATATAAAAACTTGTTCGCTCTAAGTTGAAGGGAACGTGACTAGGTCTTGAGTGGTAGAGATCAGTTCTAATAGTAACGCTGACAGGTCCCTTATATCTGAAACATAATTTTTTTCGTAAGTCGCCGACAAGATAGACATTCAAAGTATTTACAAAAATTTTAGTTAAATGTGAGTAAACATAGTTCAAAAGTTATCTAAAAATTATATCATTAAATTTTAAAAATTATTTTCATTTGATTTCTCCGACCTTAATTTCTGCGGAATTTAATTTTAAATATCGGATGCACAGTATAACAGAATAAAATGAAAGAGCCACAAGCCTTTTAAAATTGTTTTAAAATTTTAATATTGTTATTATCGGAAATGCAGTTAAATAAAATTTAGTCATATAAGATAATGTTTACTCCGTTCCACATCTAGCCAGTTTCGAAATGAAAGGTATGATTAATTAATTAAAAACTTCCAAAAAGATCAATACAGCACAGCGGTAATAATAAAAGTCTTAGAGCTTTATATAATCAAATATGGAATAATTCTTTATGAACACAGAAAAATATATTTGCACTAATTACAGATTTTAATTGGTTTTATATTTAAATTTAACCAAATATTTAATTGATTCAATTATTTGATTCATTAGGAAATGTTTCTGTTCTGTTTTTAACAAACATATATTTCAATAAATTAAAAAATTAACTCCGACTCTTTTTTACTATTTATTTACAAACCCTCGTGTCTATATGAATAGACAGACAGATAGATTTAAGAATATTTTCCGCGAAAATTTCTTGTTTTAGCAACAACTAAGCTTCATATAACTTTTGTATTTGCGATTTTTAAGTCATTTACATTTTTAAAGAAAAAAAAAACGGGACAGGATATTTTTGACTTTAAAAATAAACTTTTCATTTTCTGCCTAAAATTCTACTATAAAGAGGGATAAAAAATACTGTAAAATGTCTGTCTGATCGTCTTTTAAATAGAACAAATAAGTTTGTTTAAGGTTTAATAATTTGCAGAAACATCTTTGCTATGCTTGTTGATAAATTATTATGACACCTTTAGTAGTTCAAGAACTACCAAAATATTCATAAAATAAAAATATTTCATACCACTGTGCATCATTTTTAGTTTTGCCTTTTAATAAGACAGCGTCCATGGACTTAATGAGGTTTAAAATGGCAGTATTACAATATTAAATGTTATAACGTATAATCTAATTGACCATTGGTAATTTTAGAACTGTAAACAATAATTGATAATTTTAACTCATTTCAGAATCTTCATTTTTATATATTTTTTTAGAATGTAACTGAGGGCATATAAATTATATGTATAAGAATATTTTGAACTAAAGAAATTTTAGTTAACAATATCATTATTCTTGTCCATACTCTTGTCTTATTTACAAACTGAACAAAAGGGAAAAACCTTATCATTTTAAGTTGCACCTTACAAATAAAAAAATAATTAAAAATATAACTTTATTACTTCTTAAAACTACCAAAAAAATTAACAAAAAAATATTATTCTTAAATAAATCTATGCATAGTTAAAATTTATTATTACAAATTAAAAAATAAAAAATAAAAAAACAAAAAAAAAATATAAATTTAAATATTATTTAAAATAAAAAATAATATTAAATTAACTAATACATAAGTAAATCTAAAAGAAAACAAACGACCATTCTTTAATGAACAAAAAAGATTATTAAGAAAACTATATAAAAATAATATTATATTAAAATAAATTATTATAATTAAACCATAAATCTAAGTAAAATTGAAATAAATAATTATATAAAAAAATTTGCTATATATTTAAAAACAAAATATTAAAAAAAATTCTCACACTTTAAATTTAATATATTGAGAAATATAATAAAAAAATCTTTATATTTATTAATAAAAATTAAATTATAATAAAAAACACAAAGACAATTTCCTCTGTAAATAGTTAATTTAATATTTAAACTAAAACAAAAAAAAAAAAGAAATATTAATAAAACAGAAAATAAAAATATTTATTGATATTAAAATTTAGTTACAAACCAAAGAATTATATAAATAAATAAATAAATAATAAAACTTATTCATATTTAAATAAATCAAATTTGCAAGAATGAGAAAATAACTTTTAATAAATTAGCATTTGTATTATAATATTAAAAGAAATATAATAATAATATTTCAAAAATAAATAATAAAACAAAAAGAAACAAAAACATTACTAATACTTTTTTTAATTTTATTTTATATATAAAGAGAAATCATTAAAAAACAACCAACTCAAATAATTTTAAATTTATTCATTCTTTTGTACAATATCAGGCATGTTTTAATTTTAAATAATTTTTTGCATATAATTTTAAAAGATTCAGTAATACAGAATTTTAAAAATAATTATTTCTAAAAAAGTTACCTTCAAAATTTGTCTCACTGTTAGGAAATTAATTGTGGAAAACTAAACTGAATATAAATTTCGGACTTAAAACACTATCAAACCAGCTATGCTTTTCTGTCATTTTTCAAGCAATATACAGTTCCGAACAAAAAAATAGGGAACGCTAAGAAATTTGCTTTTAAATCTTTCTTTGTTTAACGGTATGCAAGCAAAAAATCACCATGATAATTTAAATCCACTCAAAATCATTTTTTTACGTTACTCCTCCACAAATTATCTCTATCTTACACCATTTGCCGCTGAGGTCTCTTGGTCTGCCACGCTTTTTTAGCATTGAGGATTTTGGCTCCAACGGCTCTTTTAGTACTATCGGGATATTCCAATTCACTTGTATTTATTGTTATTTAACTGCTTCTGTACGACTTCCTTAATAGTCATGTTTAACAGTTCTGCATGGCTTATGGAGAATATTATGCAACTGATCCCAAAGCACTTGTCGACGAATACCTGTAGCTTTTGCGTGATGACATTTGATACAAGTCAGGTTTCGCCACCGTACAAAAGTTATAGTGACAGGTATACAGAAAAAAATTTTTCCAGCAAATAAAGATTTTAATTAGTTTTAAATTAAAGTTTAATAAATTTTTTAATAGATTCAATTAGATATTTGTTTAAGACAGAACAAAAAAACATTAATTAAATAAATAATTGAATTAATTAATTATTTAATTAAATTTTAGTGGGAAACCAATTCAAACATTTAATTGGTGAAAATATTTTTTGCTGTGTATTATATTAAGCAAAAATTTTGTTCTCATTTTGAACAAGGAAAAGAATAGGAAGGAGTAAAACAGGCCATTACAGTTGCTAGGGTCGAAACTTAGCATGGTTCACTATTACTAGGCTTAACTTTACAGTTGTTTCCTATAAAACTATGTATACAATATCTTTTAGAGGAAAGATTTTAACTATTTGCATTCCTGTGAAATGCTCATAAAAATTCTTGAATATAATACTTGAAAGAAAAAAAAAATCTGATTATGCTTTAATTCGAGCTGAGCTATTAATAAATACGAAGATTTGTAAGCGAATATTTATTCATAGATTCGGTCGGTGCCCTTTTTAAATCAATAAGATATATAATTGAAGCTCTTCGACAAAATTTAGTAGTTCTAAAGCTTTCACAGTTTAAAATTTCCCCAATTTGTTGTTTGAAAAAATTTTTCCGAAAAAAAAATATATTCGAACAAAGATTATTCGAATAAAATTTAATCGAATAAAAATTAATCGAATAAAAATTAAGTAAATATAAATTATCCGAATTAAAATTATATGAATATAAATTATTCGACTAAATATGTGAAAAAATTTAGTAGTTCTAAGGCTTTAATAGCTTAGAATTTTCCCACATTGATGTTTGGATAAAATTTATTCGAAAAAAAATTTATTCGAATAAAAATGATTCGAATAAAAATTTATCGAATAAAAATAATCCGAATTAAAATTATATGAATATAAATTATCCGACTATAAATTAAAAAAAAAAAATAAATATTCTTTATTTCTTGACGAACTATATTTTTCAGCTATATATTCGTCAAACATTGTTTTTATTTGACCCACATTTAAACACATGTATTGGAAAAATCCGGTAAAAGTTCTTCGGGCACTGGTAAACTGAAATTGTTCTAAAATAGAACTACACATGTGTTAGAAAAATTCGGTAGAGCATATTAACGCTCTTAATGGTAAAAGAAGAACTGCATATGTGTTAGGAAAATCCTGTAAAAATTCTTTTAACAACAGTAAAAGGTGACTCTTGTATACTTTACTCTAAAATAGAGCATGAAGCTGTCTTGAATTAAGTAAATTCAATGATTTTCTGGAATAAATCGAATAAATTATGTATTATAAAGCCATTGTCCATTTTTAACAAGCAAATACCCGATTAAAAATCATTAACTGATTTTTACATCTATATGAACTCATTGTATTTGGATATAAACCAATCAATGTTACTGCAGCGAGACACCGATATCATTGCTTGCTTGCAAAGATGCACTTAAGCAATATATGGTGGTTTAGTGGTAAGCATAAAAAATATTCGTTTAGTCGACTTATTCTTAAATGAATAAATTTAAGTTGGGCCTTAAAATGATTCAATAATATTAGAAAACCACACGATTAAATATATATATTTTTATTACTCCCCCTTTTTAACCGAATTAAAAAAAAAGAAGGAGGTTATACATTCGTTTGAATGTTACTTTTTTATATTTGGTTCGGCATAACTCAGTCATTTCTGAACCGATTTTAAACATTTTTTCTTTATTTGAAAGGTAATGCTTACAGAGTTCGTTATTTTTTTAAATTAAAGGGTGTCCCCATACAACATACATGTTTTTTACGTGTATTAAGCACCGATTTAAAATTATAAAAAATTGCGTATTACTATAGCTCACTACAGCAAAAAGGAATAAAAAATAAATCTAAAATTAAAGGGTGTCCCCATAGGCGACGTAATTTGACTTATATGGGTCTATCTTTTTAACCGTTACACACAAACAATTGAAAATTTGACAGAATGTCGATTATTGTGACCTTTATAATAACAAGGAAAATATTAAAAATTATATATTAAAGGGTGCCCCATTAGTTCATATTATTCGATGTAAATGGATATACTTTTGAACAGTTATACACAGACGGTTGAAAGTTACAAAGAACCTGTATTACTAATACCGCTATAATAACCAGTATAAAATTTGAATTTGAAAATTAAATGGTGTACCAATTGTCTATGTAATTTTATTTATGTGCTCAAACTTTTGAGCCGAAATTTGCAATGAATGTGTATTGCTAAGTGCGCTATAATAAGAATTATTTATATAAATAAACTCATCTGTTGAAAAACCAGTCAGTCTTACTTGAGCAACTTGATTAGCACTTAAACTTAATTAGAATTTAAGCGCTTGATTAGCACTTAAGCGATTTCTTATGTTCGACTATTCAACTATATATGTACTTATATTTTATTCTTTAGTGAAATATTTGTAGACTCGGTTTAGAAAATTAAATATTTCTTTTAAAATTACTTTTAAAATTTTACTTGCTTTTACATATACATGACCATTATTGGAAAAAGAGCTAACGCCGTGCCAGCAACTATACAGGAGATACTTTAGTATTTTCTTGGTTTAAAGATACGAATACTAGATGATTATTGTGTTGTTGAGCTTAGAACAGTTTTCGATTAATTACCGACGAATAAACGAATAATCGGTTAAATATTTTGTAAGGTTACAAAAAACCAGTTAAACTGCCCTGAACAATGTTTTAACAAGATTGTTGCTTGCTTTTTACTAAAGGAGACATTCAAGCAGTCTAATTTATTTCTTTTTTTTTAACCGATAAAGCAGTTTATGGTATACATGCCCCATTTTTTAATGTTTAAGGGATTATTTACTATATTTTATTTTATTTATTTATTTATTTATTTTTTTTTTTTTTTGTTTTTAAAAATTAAATTTTATTTATTTCAATTAATAATAAAATTAAGAAAATAAATAATTAAATATAAAAGTTGAAAGTACCTAAACATAGAATGAGCTGTAAAAAAAAGATACCTGCTTGAAAGTTACAAATAAATAAATAAACAAAAGAATTCAATAATTTTTCAAATTTGAACAAAATCCGTATTAAAAAAGAAACAACAATATATTATTAAAACATAAATAGTTTATTACAAAAAAAAAAAAAAAATAAGAAAATTTACTACAAAGAAAGTATCATTTTTAATGTCACATTGAAAAACAGAAGTAAAATAATGAAATTATATGTAAATACATATCTATGTATAACTCTATTCAATAAAACTTAAACATTTTTAGATTTAATTATATTCATTATTAAAATTTCTTAAATAAATTCTTTAAAAAAAATCTCTTTAATTTTTAACGAACGAAACAAAACTAACGGTTTTCCTACAGAATATAACGCACAATTATGTAGATATTTTTTAGGTTTTGGTTTTGAAAAGTATCTTTTAAATAGAAATATGATAAGAAATTAAAAAACAAAAAACAGTAAAATAGATAGAAAATAGGAATTTTGCAACATTTTTCTTAGGAAAAAAAATTTTTTTTAATTAGTGAAAATCAGTTGTTATTTAAAATTTCTATAAAATAGTGTGATTTAAATTTACTTTAAAAAATGGTTTACAACTTTGCCAAGGTATGTTATGATATAATTCCCTAAACTATCTGTCTATCTATAATACTAAAGCCCATTTTATAACTTAAAAATAGCTGCAGTTAGGATGCTATCGAAAAGATAAGAAGTTTTTGGTTATTATAAGTATACTTTGAGCTAAAAGTGACCGATAGATAAGCAGTAATAATGAATAATAGCTTTACTTCTTTTTATTGCTCACCTAACCTTAAGTTACCCTTAACTAACACGTGCTTTTAAGGCTAGTTATAATAACGAGCCTTAGGGCGTTTTTTCATCTCTTGCCTATAAAGTTACCAATAGCTTTATCTATTTTAATTTTCACAAACTACCTGGTAAATCAAAATTTATAAACTATGGCAATGCTACCGCAAACACCAATTTACAAATTAGTGAAAAAGTAGTGGCAACTTTAAAAAGCAAGGAAATATGGTAACTTAATCAGAATTATTTGCAAAAGAATTAAAAATCTGCATGGAACAAAACAAAAAATTCCATAAAAAATTTACAATAAATTTACATAAAATAAAATATAACATCCAAAAAAAAACTACAATAACAAAGAAAAAACCAGAGTACCGAAATACTCACTCACTGCTCAATCATGTGTGAGTATGTCCATTTTAGTTTTTTTTCTACTTCTTTTCATACATGTGTGAGAGACTAGAAAATATTTTGTATTTGTTCATTAGGTACTGAGGTAACCTAATTATTTTTCCCTTTCTATTCAAAAAGAACAAATGAAACATATCGCACCCTAAATACAAAAGGGTCATAACTCAAAATACTAAAATTTTCAGGAGAGACAAAAAACTGTTTATGTGCAGAAGCAACACACTCCACAACAACAGTATTTTTCCAGTTAAAGAAGATAGCGATGTGAAAGAAATTTTTGCAGTAGTTAGAGATATGTACTCTGAATTAATTTATGGAAAAAAATCAGTTTTGAAAAATTTTTAGTTGTGACCCTTTTGTATTTAGGGTGCGATATATTGTTTTTCACGCAAGTGCTCATATATGAGAATTTACAATTTTGTTAATTTTTAATAATTGAAAAGATTGTAGAAAAATGTTGGCATTAAATATTCGTATAAATGTATGTACATATGCATGTGTGAATGTATGTATGTATGTATGTATGTATGTATGTATGTATGTATGTATGTATGTATGTATGTATGTATGTATGTATGTATGTATGTATGTATGTATGTATGTATGTATGTATGTATGTATGTATGTATGTATGTATGTATGTATATATGTATGTATGTATGTATGTATGTATATATGTATGTATATAAGTACGATGTACATAAGTATGTATGTATATGCACAAATTTTATAACATGCAACTGCTGGCGTATGCAGTAACAAAGTGCTTTAAAATCTCATTTATGAGAAATTTCATAAATGAACACTCATAAAAGAAAACGTTCAGAAATGAAAAGAAAAACATTACAAACATTTATGTAAAAGAGCTTTTCACATATGAATAATACAAATAATCCTCGTTTACCACCGTTCATGTATGTATGCTAAAGAAGGAAACAGTTACACTCATTCATGTGTGATCATAGACAGAGCATATTTTGTTTATCATATATGACCGTGAAAAAATATAAAATTTTGATAATCTAATTTATAAGAAATATCATAAATGTGGAAATTTCAATGCTTATAAATGAAAAAATTTCGAACCCTGGCAAAAACAATAATAGGAACAATGAATAATAGAAATAAAAATAAGAACAAAAATAATAAAAACAACATTGCCAAACCGTCGTTTCTAGACGTTACCAAAAGCTACAAATAACAACTAAGTTCTCACGGCAGTAGTTATATTTATGTCTTGCTCAACTCGATAGCTAATTGAAACTGGCTGTTACGTTAAAAGATAAATGTAAGATCATCTGGCAGATCATTTACCATACATTTTTGGCTTAACGTAAACTTAAGACCTCCCATTTCTAATCGATTAAAATTTCATCTTATTTATGATTAGCTTACTCGTACGATTTGCCATAATAAATGTTTGTTTGTGTACAATAATTTGGCGTGTGGGTTAGATATCTAATTTTGGCATTTTAAAGGTGTATTTTTTCGCAACAAGAGTTCGCTAAATCCCAAGCTGAAAAGTCACATCAATTGTTGTCGAATTGCTACCGATCTTTTCCTTAACGCATTAAATACGTACGACAAAAATACCTTATTAAAATAGTTTTACACGGCGTGTATTTGTCATATGACCTGTCAGTTTGATAATCCATATGTGATTTCATGTGTTTGTCAAAATAACCATTTTACATACGTTTTTAATTTTTGCTTTCAAACGTACATGTGACATAACCAAGACGAATTCATACCAGGTGTAGGCAGTAGAGCAACAACTACAACAAAACAACAACTTTGACATTAGATTAGCAGATATGAAACAATGTATTTTTGACAAGACATTAGCAAAAACACGAGAGCAAAAAACAATCAGCTGGGCTATCAACATCACCTGGCATGAATTCGCCTTGGACATAACCTACAAAATATAATTTTGCCGCCACACAGTTTTTTATTTGCAACCACAGCTGATGCAAAGATGCAAACCTAGTGCTTTTACCACATTTTTAGCGCTTTTGGTACCACAAAAAGCATAAAATAACAAAATATCAAGTTGGCAGTACAGGATGTCAGATGCTTTGTCACATCAAAATAGAACACGTTCTAAATGAAAAATGTCATATGTATTGTACACATGGAAAATACACATGTTATGTTTGAAAGGGTTCACACGACGTGTATAGAATTTACACATGGAAAAGTGACAAGTCATATGACAAATACACGCCGTGTAAAACCACTTTTAATAAGCTTGTGCATTTAGTAAAAGACTTCTATCTTAAAATAAACAGAAAACAGGACGTTTAAGATGACCTTAAATAACACTAGCTACAGGTATATCACGATCTTTAAGCAGTCTGCTTAATACCTGAAAATTAGTGATGGAATAGATGATGACGTGAACAACAGATTAAACAATGCAGGAACTACACATATGTATGTAGTCGTCACAGATAAACACACAGACAAAGTCTACTGCATTTCTGTGATTTACATGAATATGTACTCGTATGTCTTACTATCAGATGTTTCAGAAGAGTTTAACAAGATTCTCATTAAAATTGTAGACTAGGTATAATTTTAATACGTAGAAATATGTTATTAAAATATTATACAAAATGTTCAGGCAATAGTTCGATAATAATTTAAAAGGAGAACAAAAAAAAACAAACAAAATAAGTTTCAAGCATTGAAAGCATTTCCAGATAAAAAGTCATCGTTGAGCGAAGTTACTGAATTAAAAATTAATTTTCAAATATATTCAGAAATAACAATGATTATAGTCATACTTTGTTTCCACTGTAAACAATTTGAATTAATAAAGAAATTATGTTTTATTGACCTTGAAATAAAACCTATAGGTCCACATTTTTAAAAATTTTTATACACTTCTAACGAGTACGTAATTTGGCATTAATAACTTAAAATCGAAAAAAATTTACTTAGATTTATAATATGTGGTATATTTTGGCCGAATAGGATCGTAAACAGAAACTTCTGAAGTGTTGCGAAAGAACAGCCTATAAAAATGAATGTAAAGAGAAAAATATGGACATGAATAGTCGTCCAAATTAATAAGAAAAATTAATCGAGACTGGAAATTGCGAGGAGGCAGAAGATTGGACCGTCAAAAAACAAAAAAACGTAGAAAAGAAAGACTTTAATAAATAACAGGACTAAGAAAATATACTATAAAAGTATTGTTGTCCTATGTTCCTCTATGGAATAAATAAAATTAACAAAGCAGCTACCTACAACCAGCTCTCGAAATCAACAAATTCACTACTTAATTCCATTTGCTTTAAGTCGTTCATGTGTCTCTAAAGGCCCATTATTAAAACTTGTCAATACCTAAAGTTAGAATGTTATCGGATAGATAAATATTTTTCTGTTATTTAAGGTATACTTTAAGTTAAAAGTGACCGATAGCCATGTACTTGACAGGCATATTATGATAACGAACCTAAGACTTTAAAATATTTCTAGTCTAGTCACTGACGATGATCTTCACCGGAAAGAATGACTACAGTATGTATTTCATTTACTGGCCGAATAAATCCAATTAACTTCATATTTCTAGTGAAGCTATTCTGTTTATTATCACGCCAATAATTTTATTTAGCAATACAAATTCGATAAATAGCCAAATGAGCTAAACTAAATCGTCTGCTGTTTTTGAATTCTCTATAAAAAAAATAAGTAAAGGGTGATTCAATGTTAGCTTCCACATAAAATTATTAAGAAAAAAATAATTTTAAAACCAAAAACTTTAATCTTTTATGGAATACAAAAGCTCCTGAGTCTGCATTAGACGAGGAATCATCGATGTGCTTGGTTTATCGGTCACAATGTTACCATTGTCGTCCAAAGAAACTGATCGAATCTATTAAGGTTTTTTCATGTTAATTATTAACCTTATTTGTTTTTCTTCTACTTATATTCATAATACGCTTGAATAGTTTGAGCTTTATGATGAATTTGTGTAAAAGAATATCAATATGCCTCACCTCTTACATTTAAAAATAATATTTAAATAGAGCATTTCCTATTGGCAGAAACTACTGAGATGATAATATGAAATTTTTTCAATTATAATAATAAAAGGTTTAAGATGATTATTAAAATTTCAAATTTATTAAAATTTCATATTACATCCATTAAGTTTTACTTATTACTAGCTGTGCCCGTCACGCAGTAGGCATCCTGACAATATCTTGTTTGATTTTGCTGAAAGTAATCTACACTAAATTTTAAGACTCTTACTTTTATAGTGCTTCAGTTATGGTTTATGTATTTTTTTTATATAGAGGTATCCATAGCTGGATAAAATTCTAAAATTTATATGAAATGCTAAAATTATTGTAGAGTTCTGAAAAAAGTGTTTCAAAAATATCCTGCTGACAAAAATAAATGGAGCTGTCAAGTTTGCAATACCTTTAAATTGTACTTTCAGTACTTCTCTATTTTCTCTTAGAAAATAGATATTTGTTCGGGAAAAAAGTATCCTATATTTGAAGCAAGATACTAAAGTACCTCCTCACAAAATTTTATTAAAATTTATCAAGTAGTTTTTAGGTGATGCGAACACACAGGTACAGAACAGACAGGCAGACAAAAAATCTAGAAATTTTTGTTTTATATTCCATTTCGATTACTATCTGCACCAGCAGCAACATTTTCAAAAAATATTTCAAGTCCATAATTGGTCCAGTTACAGTTTTATTATGTATGTATAGATATAGATGTACTAGGTTACCCAGCAAACTTCTTTTTGCCAAAATAGATTTTTTGACTGATTTAATATGATTTTTGTATCGAAGAATAGCGATCGTTTATCCTATATTTATATGGAAATCTGGGTCAGCTTCCTAGACTTCGCTACGTCCAATAATTGAGAAAATTTCAATTAAGTAAAAATTCTATTGTATTCCGTTCGATTTTCAATCATTCAGAATTGGAGTTGATTCCCTTTTAACAGCACGTTTCTCTTCCGTTCGACGTGCTGTGATATTTCGGTTGCATTCTGACAACGTCGACCAATATAACCATGACCTCTTTTTGGCATCGTCCAAAATTATATATGGTAAATGATTATCATTATCAAGCAATTTGTATAAATCGCACACTTAGTTAACAATCATCAATAATTTATCTTTGAAATTGCCAAAATAAAGAAAGCAAAGGTTTGAGAAAGATACAATTTCAATTTCGAAAACAACTCGAAAAATTATAAAAATCGATAAATAATACAGTCAGAAATAGATAATCCACAGATTCGCAATGATAAATTTTGTAAATATAAAAAAGATATTAAATTCTCGAAAAGTTTTTTAACAAATCAAAAAGAACATATCAATTATAAAACCACACTGTACAAATGAAATGACCGACTACCGCTCCGACCATGCTGCGAATTTTTGGACATATCGTCGGGGCATTAAGTTGTTTTATATCTCGATTGGGCTTACTGGAATGTTTTATCCAATTATAAGAAGCTTTCCCAGCTTGTTTTATTTGTCATTGGATTCCGTTTTATTTTTCGATCTACCATCTTCCACTCCAAAAAGAAAGGTTTTAATCATTAATATTTTTATCTTGAACCAGTACTGTACATGTTGCAAAATATGCTTCGTATTCACAGAAAAAAATATTTGCACCAATTAATGGCGTTAATTAGTTACAAATACAAATGTAATTAATGTTTTATTTTGTTCAATTATATTTTTAATAGAAATAGTAAGAAAAAAATAATTTTTCAATTAAGTAAATAATGGAATCAATTAACAATTTAATTAAACTGATATATGTTACTAATTAAAACCTATAATTGAAGCATACATTTCTTCTGTGTTATTATAATGACGAAAGTTCCATCATACAGGTATTTTTTTTTTTGCAAAAATATTTTTACACAGATAACAATTTCTGATTTCGTTAATTTTTTATATATCATATTTCTACCACTATGCATAACTGTTCCTTACGGTACTTACACGAAAAAAAAAGTTCACTAATTAAAGGTTTAAATTAATTTCAGATTAAAACTTAATTAAATATTTAATTGGTTTTATTATTTGTTTAATAATGAACTTTTTATTTTAATAAAGAACTTTTTGTTCTTTTTTAGAAATATATTTGAACCAATTAAAATATTAATTGAATTATAATTCAACACTAATTAAAACCTTTAATTGGGGCAAACAATTTTTTCTGGGTATGATCTAATCGTTTATGGCGATGTCGTGAATATTTTTTATTTCAACCTCAAGTGAATTTATAAGTTTTTTGGTTTTAATCTGATTATTTTTTAGCATATATATAAATTTTCCAATTTCAATTAAATTAGGTCCATTAAAACTATGAAAAATGTTGCAATATTTACAAAAACTTAAGAACTAAAAATTATAGACAAACACCCAGTGTTTGCTGAAAATAACAGAAACCTAAAATAGTTAAAGTCACCTTTAAACGACACAGATAACCAAGTACATTAAACAAGTACCATTAAACCTTTAAGAAAAATGAGAAAAACTCTAAAGTTATAAACATAGAAAAAACTAATATTTGGTTAGCATGCATATCTTTCTCCGTCCGCTCATATACAAAAACCTTAAAAAAAATGAAAAGAAAAGAAAATTGACTAGAAATTGTAACTGCAGAAGAAAAGTGTATTCATAAATTACCAACAACAACAGCAACAACATACATAAATCATTCATATTAAAACATTTAACTTAAAATATTTTTCATGGATTTTTAGAATAAATACACTGATAAAAAAAACATACAAAATAAATAAACTTGCCATCCGTTATTGAAACACGCATTAAGAATTCCTAAATAGAAAGAAAATGGTATTAAAAAAGAATTTTAAGAGAAATTTAAATAAAACGATAGAAAATTATTTATATAAATACAAGATTCATATATATTTATATTTGTTACATATAGAAATGCTAGACATTAAAAATGATATTTTCTTCAAGGGAAAGAAAGTATTCAGAAAAAACTGAAATCACAACATATAAAAATAAATTATATTCAAAAACACAACTAATTAAGATGAGAGCATTTAAATTTATTTGATTATTCGAAAAAATTTTTTTTATAGAATTTGCAATTATTGACTCTGTTAAGCTTTTGCAAGCCAATGCTTTGAATGATACAAACTATTTGAAGATCACAAGCCATCAAGAAGGCAGTATGTAAAGAAAATGACAAACAAAAACACTTTCTTAAGATGCTTTAAAATGAATTCTGTTAAGTTTTTTGGGTGTTTATGGTTTGTTATATTATGAATATTATTTATGAAAAGGTTATAAAAAATATTTATAAAAAATAAAATATGTTTGAAATCTATTTGAGAACAAATTTTTCAAACAAAAGTTGTTCTTAAATACATTTCAAATAAGTTTTATTTTTTA
Organism: Phasia obesa; assembly: GCA_949628195.1. Classification (NCBI taxonomy): domain Eukaryota; kingdom Metazoa; phylum Arthropoda; class Insecta; order Diptera; family Tachinidae; genus Phasia; species Phasia obesa. The sequence goes on from OX451215.1 coordinate 185,643,884, forward strand.
TAAATATGGAAGTATATGTACAAGTATACATATTTACATAATAAAACTACTTTTTTAACCTCATATCTCAACATGACCATACTAGTTCAAAAAATATTTAAAGTTATTATACGCAAAGAAAAAACATGGTTTTAGTATTGTCAGACAGGAATTATATTATGATTAAGGTTGCGGTGAACAAATTTAATTTGTGTTTTGAATATTACTTTCGTAAGGATAAACCAAATGGTTACTGTGCCCAAAAATAAAACTTGATTAGTTCGATTATTATTATTATTTTTTTAACTTCAAACGAAAACTCAAGATTTATAGGTATTCCATAATAATTTCGAACCCTAAAATATTATTATTACTAATCAAAATATTTTAAGTGTTCATATGTAATCAACGTTTGAATAAAATTAAACAAATAATGTTTGCTTTCAAAAATATTTGCCTTCCCCCAACATACTTATTTTTAAGTTTTGAGTTTATTATTTTCCATATTATTTAAATCTGATATTACTAATTTGGGTTTCAAAAAAATAAAAAAAGTTAATTATTCAGCCATGTGTCACTAAACTCAATTGCGATCAAAAGTAATTTCCGTCAATTCCGAAAGTAGAGTGTTTGGAAAACAAAAAATTTCTTCGGAATAACAACTTTCAAAATGAAAGTACTTTTTATGATTACTTAGTAAAGACAAATTTAAATAAATCAAATGAGTCATATGTCTGCTTATTTACACGTCATCAGCGTCGTGACAAAATTTTGCTTTCAAATTAATCCTTTTCAAATTTCAAGACTCATACCTTTATTTTATATAGAGGTAGCCATCTCTGGGTAATTACTCAGGCTGTTGCAACACAGTTATACTAAAATTTAGACTAAAATTTACTAATTACAAAAATAATGAGTGCAGACAAGTTTCAGTACCATTTAATCGGTAAAATTGCTTACTTTCACCTTTTTAGCTCTATTTCCCACGCTAATGATATATTTTTACGAAAAAAAAAACTATTCTATATTTGAACCGAGGTAACTTTTCGCAAAATTTTTTAAAAATTCATGTATTACTTTAAAGTGATACGAACACAGGCAGACAGACGGAGAGACAGAAAGACAGACAGATCACAATTCAAAAAATTGATATCATAGGGTGCCTCGATGAGCTGGTAGGTAAACTGCTAGTCTATCAGCCCTAGGTTGTAGGTTCGATTCCCACTAAATACTCTAGAATTTTGCACTATAAGTTGGCAGGAATACCTAGAAAGAGCTTGGATATTATCTGGATGTCTACAATTGGTTAACTGCGTTAGTGACAGGTCACGGACTCTCAAGTATTATCTGGCCAAATTAAAAATCGAGGAAGACGATAATTGAAGACTGTACCTGGAAAAAGGCTTTGGACCACGGGCAGACACATATTAAATGGCGATGCTGTGCCGACATTAGCATTAAGCAAATTTTAGCAATTACCATAGACTTTGTGATCATATATCAATCGCTAGTCTGAGATCACTATAGTCGAGAGTTAAAGGCTAGTAATAGCACGAGACTCAACGAAAGTAAAGCATACGTAATTATCCAGTCGGATACCTAAAATCATTGAGGAACGAAGGGGGTCAAAAAGGGACCCATGAAGTAAGTAATATGCTTCGGTATCCTTCTTATAAAATAATAAATCCATATCAATAAATATCTGCATCAGCAAGAAAATTTTCAAAAATATTTCATGTAAAAACATGGTTATATATTTTTAGTTATTATATGTTTAGGTTTGTAGATAATTCAAGGTAATTATTATTTGTTTCTAATTGAATATTTAATAATTTTTCGAATATTTAATAATTTTACTCTGCAGTACATACATGTTTTTACAACCGAGCCTAAGCCATTTGAATATTACATAGTTTTTAATCACATTATGATCTTTTAATTTAACCAAATAATATTAATAATGAAATAATGTATTTGAATATTATATAAAAACATATTTATTATATTATATCCAGTTAGAAATTTATAAATACTCTTTACTAAATTTATATGATTGATAGGAAATACAGCTTTCCATTTTCCCAAACCATATACCAACACCAATACACGAGCTGTAAATTTTAAAAATGGAGTTAGTTCACTTACCAAAAAATCGGAACATCATAGAAGAATTATACAGGAATGTGACAAATTTCACTCGGATATGAAATTATTTCCTAGTTACCATTCCGATCGAAACGGTTTTAGCTTCTATAGATTCCGAAAATAGTTGAAAAATATCTGATCTGCGTTGTAGTCCCAAAAATCAGAGTACATACTTCACTATTTGTAAGGCAGAAAAAATAGAATAATGTTGGCTGTAATATCTGAAAACGCAGTAGCAAAGAATATAAATAACAAGTTAACAAGTCGCCGAAATTTAAGAGATGCTTAATGATGTTAATGAAAATATGTTCTGAATAGTTCAAATTATTAAAATTACCACATGGAAAATTGAAAGTATTTTCGCTCCGCAAGTTTTTTTTTTTTGTTTTTTATTTACGTTTCTATAGAAGAGAAATGCGAAATTAATTTCACTTTCGAACGGAGAATTCAGCTCTGTGACTTGGCTGATAAATTCACAATTATGATTTTTTTCTTACGGTTTGTAGCAATTTTATGTTTGTATTTAGTTTGTGTTCGCCAGATTTTATTGTTGTAATGCTGTAGTCCTTTGAATTTTGACCTCTTCCGTTCTTAGTTAAAATTCAAAAATAAAAAAAAAATATTTTATTCTTCGTATAATTTGCTTTATTTACAGTTCCCGAAAAAAAACTACCAAATATTTATAACTTTTTTAAATCGTCAATAATCCTTAAGATGTTTGCTAGCGCACCTGGTAAGTTTATTAGTTCTCATTACTATTGAAGTTTATTCTGCAGAATTTTCTATTTCTTTGTTAATTTGAGACTTTTATATTTAAATTCAAACCAAGCAATTTCTACTATTCCTGTCTAATAAGATCCAATTAATATATATCGGGTATAATTTCCAATTTCTACACTTCGGTAAAATAATAAAATAACTGTGATGCAGGTTATGATTTAACAACCAATCCTACTTTCTCATTAAAGCAAGTTTTCTCGCTACAAAATTCTCCTTAACTTTTAGATATTAACCGCTCAAAGGACTAGTTTATGAATTAAACATTTTGTTTATGAGTAAAAAAAATCAATACTTGTCATACTTATGGAACCTTTTTAATGTGAGTGTATGATTTTAAAAATTGTTTAGTCATTAGAAAAACATATATCCTAAAACAAAAAAATCTTTAAGAAGAGTCTTTAGTATTAAACATTTTCCACATATATTTTAATAATACAGAGATCATTGCAAGTTTTATATAAAATTTTTTTTAACAAAATTATAATAATAAAATAATATAAATTTATTTAAAAATATTTTAAAATAATAAAAATATTTTAAGAAATAACAAAACTATTCTTTATTAAATTTAAAAATATTAAATTTCATATATTATATTTTTAAAATTTTTTTAATAATTTTTTTTTATAAAATCTAATTCAAAAGCAAAAACCCAATAAATTAAATACATTACAACAACAAATACAATACGAAATATGAATAAAGGGGTCAAAAATACATAGAAAAAATTAACAAAAAATAAACGATTGTATATTCAACTAATTAACAACAAACATAAATCATAAAAAAAGGATTCAAAAACAAAAAAAAGAAAATGAAATAAATAAAAGAAAATTTTATTTAATTATATTTAATAAATCTACTCTCTAAACAAAAGAAATAAAAAAACACAATGCATACACACATCCTACATTTATTACATTTATTATATAAAAAAAAAAACAATACAAAAAAAACAAATAAATAAACATAAATTATATATTTAATACTTAATTTAAAGAAAAACAAAACAAACAAAAACACTTCTTATCTCGACCTTGAATCGATAGTCGAGAAACGACAATAAACTGTGAAAAATTGTGTTTAATATTATAAAAAAAGGAAAAAATAAATAAAATAAAAAAATAAAAAATTCTCTTTAAACTATAAAACCAAACTTATTTCATTATGTCTTTAAACAACAAGAAGAAAGAAAAAAACTTATAGCAACAAAAAAAAAAACAAATCCAAAAATTCATTAAAAATGTGAAAAATATTGCATTAAAAACATTATTATAAATAAAAAAAATAAGAAACTTATAAAGAATTATTATGAAGAAAAAAATTAAATAAAAAAATTGTTTTCTAATAAAATTAAAAAAAAACAAGTTGGTTTTAGTTCAAACAATAAATTGGAGTTATATCACATGTGGGATCAATTTAACAAGATACAAAAAAAATAGGTAAATAAGAGCTTTAGCTTGTAATCCGGATCCTTAAGAGAGACTGATTACACTGTTTTGCAGAAATTTCCTTTTTTAAAAAAAGTGATGAAGAGGAACGTGCCAAGAAGATAGAAACAATTTTACACCATGCATAGTTTGTACATTGTAAGGCTTTACAAGTCTGTAACCCACAAATTGCTTCATATAATTACATGCACAAAAATATATGTAATACGCAAGAATTGGCAACCCTGCCAATTTCTCCAATATCCTCAGAAATTTTTATTTTTATATCCAGGATGGATGGTGTAATCTTGTTTTTATCATTCTAATAACAAAGAAATTTTTTTAAGAGGCGTGTCAAATTTGAGTCCCCTAATCAATCATTCACATTAGTACATTTTACCATACTTGAGAACAACACAACAAAAACACTTGTTGGCATGACGACCTCTTTTGGGTGATCCAAACGTTTGGCAACTTTTGTGCTGCTACGACCACTAAACCACGTAAGTATCACCCTTCCGTCCACAATGATTACACAGGGCAACAGCAAAAATATGCTCGAGTAACTACTATATACATTTGATGTATCATGGCTACCTTAGTACAAAAATGGTAAAATTTTTAAATTCTATGGATAGATTTTTTTTTAAAAAATTTTTTTTTTAAAATTGCAATTTTTTTGAGACGTTTCTTCAAATAATTAATGATAACTCAAAAACTACTATTCCGATATTATTAAAATAAATTCAGAAAAATTAAGATTTGCATAGCCTTTAATTCGTCTATATATCGCGTTTCAATCGGATCAATAGTATCGGAGTTATAATAAAAAACTTAAGAAAAAAATATATTTTTTACGTAAAAATGGCAAAAATTTTCGTTTTAAAAAAATCATAAAAAATCGAAAACGGCAAAAAACTTCCAGATTAATTTTTTTATCGCATAGCGACATATAATAGCAACAAAATGAGATATCGACCATAAAAATCGATTGATTTTTTTCGAATTTATTCACATTTTAGTGAATTCGCTCATTTTCACAAAATTTTAGTTTTTTGCTTGATATACGCATTATAGCGGGTTTTCAAATGTGTGAAAAACATAAATTTTCCAATTTCAAGGGGTGCATGTCGGATTAATGTTAGATTTGATGAGAAACTTCCACCCACAAAATTTTAGTCGAATTCGACAACGTTAACACGTAGCGCATAGGCCCCAAATCTGAAAAAAAGCGTTTAAATCGAAAATAATTGACAAATTTTCAGTTTTTGCAAAATTAACGCTATTTATTTCCCCTTTTGCAAAAAAGTGGATCCTGGTCCTTAGGGCAAACACAATGAGATTGGGAATAACTTTAAAGAATTATATTTTTTGTATGAAAAATAATATATGTACATATACATAGTTTAGTATTTGTTACTAAAGTATACCATTCTATGCAAGAGAATAATATGACTAAAACATAGAAAAACAAAATTTGATTTGATTCCTTTTTATATTTTTATTTTTAACATTGTCAGCCATAAACCACACTTAAACAAAAAACATGGTTCTCTGTAACAATGTATGGTTGCGAAAAACAAATTTTAGTTGTTTGAAACATTACTTTGTTCACGATAAACAAGTTTTGGTTAAGATTTTATTATTAAATGGATACTACACCCATAAAATTCAATATGGTTTGTTTTTATTTCGCAAATTTTGATAAACTTCAATACCACAACCAAAGTTTATAAATTGTCAAAAATAATATATTCATATGTAACTAAAAACTGTTTGTTTTATTCATCGAGTTTGACAACTTTTTGATTTCTTTAAAAAAAATAAAAATAGTAATAAAATGTAAAAGGTTATTTTTGGAAAATTGCATATATACATACATATGTAGATATTTAATTAATATTTATAATATAAAGTAAGTATTATATTTTGCCAATTTATGTATTAATGAAATTGACATGAAGATTTTATTTATTCATAAATTAGCTAAACTAAATTCGTTGTGACAATAATAATGAATAACAAAATTGTTTTAGAAATGTCTCCGCACGGCTAGAAAGCAAGTAAACCATCGTCGTGATCAATGTTGGACTGACAAAGACTACAAGAAGGCTCATTTGAGTACAAGACGTAAGGCTAATCCTTTTGGTGATGCTTCCTATACCAAGGGAATTGTACTTGAAAAAGTACAAAGAACCTAATTCTGCTATCCGTAAGTTCATGAGAGTGCAATTGCTTGAAAACGGAAAGGCTTTTGTACTTCTTAACTGTAGCTAGTCCTATGTACATTGAAAAAACTGTGAAATGTTAGTTCCTGATTTTGGTCATAAAGGTCACCATGACGTCGATAGTAATTCTAGTGCTTTCGTTGTTGGCCTTGCATAAGAAAAAGAAGGTTTAACTACAATCATATAATTTAGTATGTTGCTCTTAGATTATGGTTACCTCAACCATGTTTTTTCTTTGCGTGTAGATTTTGATTTTTTGACATTTTGAGTCCTTCTCATTAAGTAACCTGACTTACTTGCAATTTTTCCATCATCTTTTTCAATTTTATTATTAAGACCTTTTACCAAGTAAAATACTGCGGGAAAAAAGCATCTTAATAGCCACTTGATTTGTTTCTGATAAAAAGGCCCGGTTTTAGTTCTAGTTCATTGGTAGGGACTACTTGATACTAGACAAGACTCACTGTCAAATGTCTCTGATATGCCTTTTATGATCCTTTTGTTTTGTTGACTTTTAACACCCTGACGCTAATTGTTTTTGGGTATATGGGGGCACCAATCTCCGAGTTTTAATAAGGCCTGATCCTTCGAGGTTTGAACAGTGTTCAAACGATTGGTAATGAGATAAGTGGTAGGACAACGGGGACTTCTGCAGTACTAGTGACTGGTTATTGGTGTGAACCTTTAAGGAGTAAAATGGTAGCTAGGGTTTGAACCTAAATCGGATGAATAGCGATTTAGTTCGGTGTGCTTCTGTAATCCTTTCTGCCATTTTATAAAATTGCTACATGTGTTATCGTAATGGTAACAAGGGATAACAAGGGTAAGACCACCGCACTGTTGCAAATATTTTGAGAAGACAACCATAAATATTTGTTTATGCTTACCGATTTTAAAGTTATATTACTAGTTTGAAAGTAAATACCAGTGTATCACGAGAGCCATAAAATTACAGCTCTATTTAAACTATATCTCAGAAAGCAGGGGTTTTATGTAAAATAAGTTTTTTATAATTCTGTAACTTAAAAGCTATAAGTGCCAAAAATTAAGTTTTTAATTTGAAATTGCCCGAAAAACTCCTACTTAATGGAGCATAACTCTTTCCCTTGAAATATCGAAAAAAAATCTGGAACTATTTTGTAATCCACACCTATACTCCCCTATACTCCCATATATTAATTCCTATTGTTCCTATCAGGAGCATAGGGCCGTCCGCCTGATTTCGTATAACAATTTGGATACTACCACCTATGGTGGTGCCCGATTTATTATCTGCATGTTGGAAGCATAGCTGATTGCTACCGGATGCGTCACAGGTTGCGGATAGTGGTACGTCCCGCAGATATGCGGAGTAGCTGCTTTATGCAGTCGCGGACAATCAGCGGTTTCGAAAGGAGGGTCTCCACCTAAATTGTGAGTGCCAATGATACGAAATGACATGGCGAGTCATTGGCGCCATTCAAAACCAATAGCTACTGCCGGGTGTCACCGATTTGGTACGTCGGGAAGCAATCGTCTGTTCTTGCATTAAGCGGCTCGCTAAATAAATGTGTTCGGATGTTCTCCGTGCTTGTATGGTAGGTTTAGCTAGCAGCCCTAGCACCAGCCCTAGCACCACCGAAGCTTGAAATGATTAATGAAACCGTAAGTATAGTATACTCCCGTACCACATTACACAACTGCCCGTGAGAAGCAGAACAATTTTTCTAACAAAAGATCAGAAATTTTGCACAAAATTTATGAACACCAAAGTTTTATAAAAAATTTATATTTCTTCCGCATAAATTTGCAACGTTCCTTTTTGCACTATTTTAGTATTTTACTTTTAAAGCAACTACCACAAATTTATCGCAGGGTTTAAAGTTTATCATTGATTTAAGTCTGTCATTAAATCATGACATTAAAAAGCAACAATAACATTAAAAGAGTAAAAATATAAACAATTTTCGTGAAGTCTTAAATTTAATTCTAACCTTTTGCTAGCACTGTCCTCAACATAATGTTATAAAATCAATTTTTTTATCATCACGAGAAAACATATGTTTATTAAATTAAATAATTTCTTTAAGCGACAGGCAATGTCTTCTATTAAATCTTTTACACATTTTTTTTTTCTTTTTTTGTTTGAGTGACTGATAAGAAATCTTTTATTCCATAACAAATTATAGTTTTTGTTTTATTCTTACCATTTAAATTATTAATGTCTTTTAAGATTAAAAAAATAACATTTCTATGTTCATTCAGAAACGTCATTAATGCTGCTAGACAATTCAGAAGAATAATTGAATTGATATTTTTATATCACTTTAAAATCAGTCTAGTTTTAAACTTTGAGCGGTTCGGTACAGTTTTGAGAAGAAAATAGCGTGAAACATGTGTTAAATAAACAAATAAGATCATTGCAATCGATTAAAATGAGTTTATTAACGAAGAGATATTTAATATTATGTGCTATTTTGTTGAAAATTTATTTAGCGGAATCAGCCATTGCTGTGCCAAGTGGTTTGTAATTTTAATGGAATATAAAAATATAATTTAATAAAACAAAAAATAGTTTAACAAATGAAACATATGTATGCTCGGCGAATGGACATTAAACAGCATATTCTTATATGTGGGTAGTGTATGAAAACAAGCAAAACGTTTCACAAAAGTTTACGGCAAAGACACAAACTTTAACATGTTTTTATCCCTTTTCTACAAGAGCAAAACCAAAACAAATACTTTTTAAATGATAATGACCGCAAACAAAACCTTTGGCTTTACACTCATTTATTATGCTGTTAACACAACTGGGACGAACGACGAATTTTTGGCCGCGAATATTCGTCGCCAAATATAAAACACATATGTATGTGTATATGAAAACGAACACAATTATGACGTCAGTAGAAATTCGTCATACGCGGCGAACTTTGAATTAGATTTATTTCTATTTCTTACGCCGGCGTACGCCAAACACAACAGTACAATAAGACCATGTTTGTTTTCAGTTTAAAGTCTTTTAGTAAATAAAGTTTTCTACTTTAATAATTAATTTATTTTTATTTTATAGCATTTAAATTAAATGTACAAAATATGAGTTAACTATAAAAATTGTTTTTTTAGTTGTGTTTTAATTAATTGTTCATTTTATAAGAATTATCATTTTATATGGTCACTCTAGCAGATCGGTATTTTATTAATGTTTACTGGCTGTACCAACTACCTTATTCTTAAACATTTAGCAAAAAAGCTTTTACTATAATAAGCATTATATTTATTATTTTAATGAATATCACAACATTTTAAATTCTTTGATTACATTTTTTGTATTTTATCGTTTTTTGCACAGCAAGTAACTTTACCAATTTAACAGCTGTTAGTTTTTCATTATTATTATTGTACTTTACACGACAAATTTACACAGCGAATTTTTAACGACGAATTCGTCTGGTTGGACGAAATTCGTCGTTCGTCCCCAGCATTATAATGGTACAATTAACAACAATACAAAAGCAGAAACGTATTTTTATAATTAGTTTTATTCGATTTTGGAATGCTAATTTTATTTTAATTTTAATTTTATTTTCCTGTAGGCTCAATTTTTGTTTTTCTAATAAGCAACAATAAAATCAAACAAACAAATCACACATGCCCCCTCTCAAAATCACTCAAAACTAAAAGCTATATACCGCTCTGATTAGAGTTGTGCTTAAAGTTCATAATAGTGAGCGATATTCAACGTTTTTTTAACAAAACGTTTTTCTTTAGTTCTCATTGTTTACTTTTCTATCTAAGTACGTTTAAGTGAAACTAAGTCGGACAATCGTTCTCATTGTTTTTGCTTTACTGCAAAGAACAAAATGAAAGCAAACGTTTCGTTTCATTTATTTTCATACCCTGTATTTGCGGCTAATATTGTTTTCGAACTTAAAGAGAACTTGAATAAAAATCAACATGAAATTTTAGATATTCGTAATACTGGACAATACAAGAAAAAATTACAAGTAACCGATCAGTGATTCTGGTAAATATGTAATAAAAAAAAAACATTTTTTGGCTTTTTATATATGTATGTGGTGTGAAGATGCCGCTCTTTTGCTCATCCTATAGTAAACTGGAGAGGGAATTCTTACATTTAAGGTATAGGATGTGTAAGATAGGCATACGAGTATATGATAATTAAGACGACAAAAAAAAATATGATTTGTTTTCCAAAATCAAAACATAACTCGTACATTTTTCTGCAGCTTTAACAAAAAAGACATGTTTTAAAATCATCGTCTAAATCCCGACCAACTTCTTAATAAAAGGGTATTTTTAATAATTTTGTTAAAATTTAATTTATCCCTTCAAGCAGGGATACAACGATTTGAAATGTCCCATAAATTGCTCTATAAGACTCTGAATATCTGAATAAAGCTCAAAATTAAACTTAAAGGCCAGATATAAAGGAAGACTTAAAATGTGTTAACGAGTTAGTGCTGCACTTATTCTAAACTGGTGCATCCCACTAAAACGATGTGCAGATGTTAAATTCTCCATATAGCTTTATTGCTTTGTTTGCCGGAAATAATTTATAAAAATAAACAGAGAGTTCTAAAAGATCAACAAATTAAGAAAAACCGATAACCCAAACTCATAAATAAAACTAGAAGAAAGCATGCAATACATTAATTATCATTCATTATCTGATTATTTTCTTATTTTGGTCTTAAGCTTACGCCGGTCAAGAGTATTACGATCAGGATGAAGATGAAGACTTTGTGCCCATAAGCCCCTGTAATGTTGTGCGGCCCGGTGATCCAGATTTAACCACTTACGATATCATTTCATCTTACCGTTTTGATGAGTATCAATATGAGTATCAGGGAGTACAACAAATTGTCGGTTCAACGGGTTACCAGCAAGCATATCATATAAGTGAATATTCTAATATGACCATTGAATCGTCGAGAGCATTTCCAAAGGGAGTCCCGGATGAATTTTCGTTTGAGTGTACATTCCGTGTACCGCAGGCACTACCTGTGCTTGAGGAATGGTATTTATTTGAGCTGCTTGACTATGAATATCATTCGCAAATGAATGTAAAGTTATTGCCGCAGGATAATATTATAGAGTTTTCGCTGCCCAAGTATGATGGTTCTATACAGACGGTAACATTTGAGGAAACAGAGGTTAGTCGATGATAATTTAAAATAAAGATTTTTAAAATAAAAATTTTTCCCTTTAAGATATTCGATCGATCTTGGCACAAGGTTATGTTTGGTGTAGGCCAAGATGGCGTACGTTTATGGGTGGACTGCAAGCCAGTTCCCGCTACAAATGGCAGCTTTAAAGCTTCCTTGGATGTTAGAGCAGCTATTGATGCTACAGATGGTGCATTCTCGGTGGCTAAAAAGTGTCACAAACCAGAAACTGTGCCCGTAAGGCGAATTGATGAATTTAAATATTTTTACTAAAAATTCTAAAATTATTCTTTTAGATTGATCTTCAATGGATGATTTTTAGTTGTGATAAAGATAAACCTGAACACACTAGCTGTGACGATATACCGCAGTATGCCCGTGCTCCTAAGGGCATGGTGCGATATGAGTCAACAACACGTGCTAGTTATTCCCCGTTAGCCCCTGCCGCATGGCAAAAGACTAATGAAACGACCCTTAATCCTTTGGATTTAAGGTTTGCAGAAACCACCACCACGCAACAACCCTGGTTTATAAGTTCTACTCCTAAATATTTAGTTGGCAAAGATTCGTTAGTTTGTCCGGAACAATGTCCTCAAGGTCTACCTGGACCGCCAGGTCCTCCTGGTCCGCGAGGTTTAACAGGGCCACCTGTAAGAACTTCTTAATGTACTTAATTATAAATGCTCAAATATTCGTTTTTGTAGGGTATAATGGGTGTTCCCGGTACTGCTGCCTCAAATTTGGGTCGCTTTGAGTCGAGTGCTGTGAAAGGGGAAAAAGGTGAGGCTGGTTTAATAGGTTTAACCGGTCCTCCTGGTTTACCTGGTCTACCAGGAGCACCTGGTGAAAAAGGTATCGTAGGAATGCCAGGACCACAAGGTCCGCCCGGATTTGGAGCCAGAGGTATACATTATTTTAAATTTGACTTACAAACTTTTTACTAAACTATTTAATTTCTAGGTTTAACTGGTGAACCAGGTTTTCCTGGTGAAAAAGGTGAGATGGGTATGCCTGGTTTAGATGGAGCTAATGGTGAACCGGGTCCAGAAGGTCGTCCAGGTCCGCCTGGACCTCCTGGTGCGGCAGCGGCTACACCAACACCTGAATTTTTACCTTATCCTAATCCAGGAATGATGGGTCCCGCAGGACCCCCTGGCCCAATAGGACCAGCTGGGCCTCCTGGAGCTCCAGGACAAGCTGTTATGGAAAATCGTAATATAGATGAAAGAGAAATTCGTGAAATTTGTATGGCTGTTGTCAGGGAATATATTAGTGAAGTATCAGCCACACTTATAGGACCACCAGGTCCACCTGGGCCAAGAGGTGTAGGACGTTCTGGTCCAAGAGGTCCTCAAGGTTTACAGGGTAATTAAAAAGGAAAATGTATATCTACATAAAAAGGTTGTGTATTGAAATACTGTAAACTTTCAAAGGTGAGCCTGGTATTCGTGGTCCTCAGGGTGAGCGCGGTTATCCTGGCGTACCTGGTATTCCTGGCTCCAACGGCGATATAGGCCCTCAGGGACTACCAGGTGAAAGAGGTGAACGTGGAGAACCAGGTGAGGGGAGAGAAGGTCCAATGGGTCCTGTAGGTCTACCAGGCCCTGAAGGACGTGGCATAGATGGCATTCCTGGTAGACAGGGTGATCGTGGCGAAGTTGGAAGACCAGGTTTAAACTTTGTTACTTTCTGTGTGTTTTTGTGATATTAATTTTTTGGTTTTCAATAGGCGAACCTGGTGCAAGAGGCCCACCTGGGGAACCTGGCTCCTGCAGCGACAGTTTGGCTTATCAAGCTGCTTACGCTTATCCTTTGCTTTTGGCTCAACAGCAACAAAACAACAAAGGTCCTCAAAATTATTATAGCAAGGGACCTCCCAATTACTATAATAAAGGATAATAAATATTATTTTTACAAAAATAATTAAATGAAAATAAAAAGTTTCTATTAAAAATAAATCAATTAATTTTGAAAATTTTTTGAAATAAAATTGTTTTCTTAAGACAAAGGTATATTTTTTTTACTAGGTAGTGGCGTCCCTACAACAAATACAAGAACAACATGGCATTTTGTTGTTGCTTTGTAGTTCGAAACGTCAAAAAACATAGAAGAAATTTAAGAAGGCTTATAAGTGTTTTATTGCCTTCTCACTTCTACACTACAAAATTTCTGAACACATATAACTTTTGACATGTCGAACGACTCAATCAGCTGGGCGAACGACACTACCTAGAAAGATAAATATACCTTGCTTAAGACACTCAAGTACATACATATTATATAGTTTCCCTATCGGAAAATTTCCAATCGTACTCGTCCCATGACATGTCAATTTAGAAGTGGTGAAAAAGTTATAACTCGTGACTGATGATAAAGGACCTATTGAATCAATGACCTAAAAGTATATAATAAAATTTAAAAAAAAAAACAAATAACTGATGGTTAATTTTTGTAATAAAAGAAGCAGTGATACCCATATATCTACATTAAAAAAGGTGGTCTCTGCAGGCAGAGGAAAATATTAACTGTCAATGTTTTTTACCCTCCATTTCTTTAAAATGCTCTTTACAACTTGGAAAAAATTTTAAATAATTTTTAACATTTCATTTCAGCATTTTAAATCAACATATTGACGCAAAGGGCAAAAAAAGTAACAGTTTTTGTAACATTAATGTAAGAATTTTTTATAGATTCGATGCGGGCTGAATGCCGTTGAAACGTTTCATGTTGGACAGCCCTGTATTACACAAAGATCATGACTGAAACAAGTAGAAGAACTATCGATAACTATGGCTTAAAAGCTGAAAATGTAAAACCATATTGACATTTCTGTTTAGTAAAATTTCGCAAGTCATCATGAATTGTTTAATGCCAGAACAGGGCTTCCAAATTAAGGGAATTTCATTTGAAAAAAAAATCAACAAAAAAGTCAACATAATCGGCCTAGGGAGCAAACAATTCGTTTTCACACTAATTTTTCTCTTCGCGATTCAAAACCACAACCACAAACCAGAGAAATATTGCTGCTGTAGCTCGAAATATTGAAGAAGATACCGAAATGTCGATTTGTAGTCGATCTCAACTTGCTGACCTTTAACCTTCGACTAAATGGATAATTTTACGGAAGGACCTTGGCTTACGTTCCTATAAAATATAGATCGTGCAATAATTAAAGCCAAAAGACCATCGTTTGCGTCGCATTTTTGCTGACTGGGTTCATTTGAAACTAGCCGAAGTTGAGCGTTTTTAGCAATGAATTGTGTTTTGTGATGAAGCTCATTTCTGGTTAAAAATAAAAAATATTGTTAACGAACGACTGTTACATCCTGACTGAATTCTTGTTATCATACAGCGCGCATAAGAATCGATTTATTGCAAAATCAATTTGGTGTCTTTATTTCTTGAATTTGTCTTGTTCACTGGCCCCATCGTGCGTGAGATTTATTGCTTCTGGGGCTTTGTATTCAGACATTGGTTTATGCCGACCAACCAGCAACTCTCGAATTATTGGAATAAGTAGTCACCACTTGGTCTAATCGCAGCAAATCATATTTAAAAAATAAATTCCATAAAATTATCTTCCAGATTGTATTAAAAAAAAAAATAATTCCAACAATATTTCTGTCTCATATTATAATTTTAATTCTCACTTACATATATACATATCGTTACCTTAATATGGAAAGGCCCTAACTCGTTTTTTTTTATCGAGTTTGTTTGCATATTTGGATCGATGATCTTCTAATAAAAAAATTAAAATAAAAAAATTGTTACCGCATTAAAACGCTAGGAGAATTTAATAAAAAATTGCTTAAAAAATAATTCGCGACTACAAAACTATACTTTTTATTAATTTTGTTTCTTCTTCTATAAAGGTATCTTCTTCTATAAAGGTATCTATATTAAGGTATCGATATATAGCTTAAAACACGCCGTACTTCAGTTACTATAGTATGCATTTTTAAAAAAAATTTTTTGGAATTTTTGCATTAAACATACCGACAACATTAGGCTACCGACTGCAAAATGTCAAAATTAAAATACACACTTTTATAGGAGGACGATTCTTTTGAAGCCACCAAAACTACATGGCTACACGACCTCCATTGTGGCTGTAGTCAACTTAGGCTAAAGCATTAAATAATACATAAACGACAGCAGGATACCGACTACAACCTGTCAAAATTAAAACGCACACGATTATATGAAGACGATTATTTATTTTTTTTTGTTTTATTTTAAAGAGAAGTACCACTCAGGCAGTTAATGCCTATATTAACTGTGGTACTTCCTTTGGAAAGGGATAGTAGTAGATAAGACAGATGGTTAGTGTGATAGTAAGACTTCGATTCTGGCAACACTGCAATTGCACGTTATGATTATTTTTAGAACAGTATTGCAGCGCCTCTGGTGTTATTTAGGCGAATTAGTTTGAAGCTAGCATAGCCTATTTATACTTATTTTACTTCGCCGACGATTTAGTGCTATGTGGTAATACCGGCAAAGGAGGGCGCTGTCATATGCATTATTATAAAGAAAAATCAACACATATTAGAAAAATTGATGTTGCCATGGCTGAGTATTGAACTCGTGACCATTGCTTAGTAGTCAATGTGCTAACCACTTAAGCTACAGCACCCTCAACCTTTGTCGACATCATAGCTACATGGCTACATTTTTTAAAATTTTTTTTTTTTAAATTTAGAACCCTCCTGAAATCTATATTAAGTTAGAATGCCCAAACTAAAGCAAAAAACAAAACCTTAAAAAAAATTTCCTCATATTGACAACCCTTTGGCCACCGCTATGTGTATTGCTTTCTATAAAGGTCTTTAATACAAATCAAAGCAGAAAAACCCTACCAAACTAAAAACAAACAATAATCGTTTCTCGCAGAGATCTGTAAACACTACTTGCGATCTATCTGTCGCGGTCTAATATTTATTTGGCCAAAAAAAACGAAAAAGAATCATTAAAGCTGAAAAAAATAAAAAAAAACATGAAAAAATGAAGGTGGGCGCGGTTTTTGTGTCGCAGCCTCCAAGAAATGATCCGATGTTGCTGAATTGCAATCCCAAAGTTTTTGATATTACGCCTGAGAGATTGATGCGCTTAAATTTTTTGTATCTCTTCTGGTACCTTGGCAAATGACACTACTACCCAAACACGGACAGACGGACATCGCTTAATTAACTTTTCTGTGTATAAGGATCCAAAATATATATACTTTATGGGGTCGGAAATGAATATTGTTGAAATTACACACGGAATGACAAACTTACATATCGCACTTTACTCTTTCATCTCGAAGCCCGCATATGAGACCATTTTCGTGATAGTGTCTTGAGTACCTTTATATCAACAAAAAGTTATTAATTTTATTTGGCAATAATTGCAAAAAATTTTAAAGAAAAATTTGCTTCGGATTTTTAAATTATCTTAAAATGTAATCACAAACAGTTTTTTACCTCTACTGAAAATTTTCAATTTTTCAGTTAACACAATTTTCACCTGTGGTGAAGGGTATAACAAAATAAAAATTCACAACAAAAATGTACATAATAATCAAGATTTCAAAAATCGAAAAGTAGACGATTCACTATGCTACACGGTCGTAGGGAAGGTAGATTTATATTACTAGGTAGTGGCGTCTCTACAACAAATAGAACAATACAAGAAAAAATGGGTTTTTGTTGTTGCTTTGTAGTTTGAAATGTGAAAAACCAGAAGAAAATTAAGAAGGCATGTATGTATGTGTTTTATTGCTTTCTCACTTTTACACTATAAAACTTTTGACATGTCGAACTACTAAATCAGCTGGACGGACAACACTAGTAAGATAAATACACCTTGATCGTAGGATTCAGTCAACAAAAGTCTGACACATGAAAAAAAATATTTTTTAAATTTTTTTTTTAAAAGGTTATCAATCGTACAGACCTGGGGGTTACTGCGTATTTCGAATTTGTATGACTTTAACATTGTGTTTCGAAAAGGATTTCTTTCGAATCGAAATACGCAGTAGCCTCCCTGTCAAAAAGTCTGTCTCCCACATACACTTCTAATCCGCACTATCATACTTTTTTAGCACATATGCCATTTTTCACAGATCGAACGACTGAGTCAGATAGAGAATCATGAGCTATAGTAGTAATTTGTTAGATCAAGTTGGTTCCTGGTGTGCTTCAGTATCGTCTCTTCTATTTGGTTATTACAGTGGGACTACTAACCAATTAACTGACTATAATTTATTTAACTCTTAATTAATAAAAAAAATCGTTTAACAAAATTTATTTATTAAAGTAAATTGAACAACAACTTGGAATAAAAGTAATTAAACATTTTTAGCAATATTCTCTTTGCTATAAGTAACATGAACCAAACGTAAACTACGACCCACAGTGGCTACTGGTTTTATAAAATTATTTATCGCATCCGCCAAAGGCTCAAAAACATCTCGTATCGATGACAAAATATTAAAACATAATATCAAGGGAGGTTGTAGAAAACCATTGAAAATAACCGTCAGAAAAGGTTTAATCAAGTAGTCTGAGGTTAAGTGCAAAAATTCCACCAATAAATTATTTACCACGGAATATAAAACAAAGCGATAACTTTGTAGGAGAAAGGTTACTATAAAAATGATAGCAACTTGTAGGCTTCCAAAGAACTCAGCCCAAAAACGTGTAGCACTACGTGTGGCTCTTTCGGCCAAAACCAAAGACAGCACCCGTGGTGGGCAATCATGAGTTTTAAGGTATTCAGCGCAACCATGCTCAAATGGATAAATGCCAATTCGAATTTCTGTGCTACTTTTATTAAACATTTTCGGTTCTGGTAGATCAACAAATATTTTATCTTCGACTGGCTCTTCTTGTTCTTTCATTTTATTAAGAGAGTTTTTTAAACGTTGAAATATGGAAGTTTCTTTAGCCTCAAATTTGTTTGTCTGTTTTTCTGGCGATTCAGTTTCAAAAAGCTGCCTCTTCGGTTTTTTATTTTGGCTGTAATTTTTTCCCTTAGGCTTGGTATACAATTCAAACTTGATTTTTGACGGAGTCCGTGTATTACTCGATTTCCTTGTCAGCACCTTAGACACGGATTTCATTTTATATAATACTTTGGAGTTATCTGAGGCGCTCGTGTCCATTTCATTCGTCGTTGTTCCTTTGATAAATTTATCATATTTTGTATTGCTATGATGACTGCCTCGCTGAAGAATTGATTTGTTCTCCGATTCTGTTGAGGAACTGTAGTTAAGCGTGACACATTTTAAGGGTGATTGCAATTTGGCCGTTACACCCACATGTTGGACTTCTAGTAGAATCGATTTTGAATCCGTATTGCTTTCTAGAGATGAGTCGATCATTTTTGATTGCAATAAATCAAAAGAAAAATTTTTATTTATGTATGTATGTATTTTCAAAACGCAAATATAATTGATTAATTGATTTCAGGGTATGAGACAAGGCATATTATTCAGGTAGCGTCACTATGGAGAAGAAATATTAAGGCGAAAATTTTTAAATTTTTTTTATATGTAGTTTGATAGTTCAACTTCCATTTAAGGGGAAAAATTGTAAGTTTAATTGTCAAAATCCATATAAAAAATTTATTATTTTCGCCATATTTCCCCTTCGTAGTGAGGTTACCTGATGAATATGCCTTGCTTACAATTTTTCCTCTGAAGCCTAGTACTCTGTTCGAATTTGTGAAATATGTTGAGCAACATTTATTATTTCACAAGGAAAATTTAACATTTAAAATGTGGTGTCTATCTCAGGATTTGGAAGAATTTTACGATTTTATTGCTTTTAAATATGTATACCACATTGTTTTAGAAAATTTTCCATAAAATTTTACAAATAATTCCACATGAAATAATGCCCATTTGCTTTATTTCACGGCTTTGGTAAAATGTTGCCAAAAGCATTTCAATGTTTTTCTACAGAAAAAACAGAGTACTACTCAAGGCATATTAATCAGGTAGCCTCACTACAGAGGGGAAATATTAAGGCGAAAATAATCAATTTTTTTCATATGGATTTTGAAAGTTCTTCTTACAATTTTTCCCCTTAAATGGAAATTGAACTATCAAACTTCATATAAAAAATTTAATAATTTTCGCCTTAATATTTCCCCTTCGTAGTGAGGTTACCTGATGAATGTGCCTTGGTACTACTTCTGCAACATTTTTTCATAACTTTTTCATACAAATTTTTTATGTATGTAGTTTGACAGCATTCCGCATGCAAAACTGAATGAAATCATGATTATTACGTTAATTTGTAGTATAATCGTTGTGAATGTTCAATTTGTTTGTCTTTACTTTGTATTACTGGTGATATTTAAAATTTTAATTGATTTTTTTTGTAATTGGTTCCCAATTTGCTTCCATTTTTTTTCTATGTTATGTCACTGTGCAATGAACCAACAATCAACAAAATCAATTTAAAAAATCGCAAAAATTGCCTAAATAATTTTTTGTTAGATTTTGCAAACAATATATGGGTATTTCCACCGAAATGTCAACCACAGCCGAAAAATTCAGTCTATAAAAGTGTGTTGTTTTAACAAATTTCTATAAGGAATCTATCAGATTTAACTCATGTAAACCATTCTTTCATTTATTCATCACACAGTTTGAAATATTCATATTAAATTTTCCCTTATAAATGACATTATGCATTAATAATTAATTTTTTAAATCTCTGTTTATATCAAGGCCGATTTATCTTACTAGGTAGTGTCTTTATAGTTCGAAATGTCAAAAAACATAGAAGAAACTTGCTTTATTGCTTTCTCACTTCTGCACTATAAAATTTCTAAACACATACAACTTTTGACATGTCGAACTAGTAAATCAGCTGGGCGGACGACATTACCTAGTAAGATAAATATACCTTGGTTTATATAAAATAAAAATGTAAACGGAACGATGCGATGTGATTGCGAATTATGATAATTTTTTTCTATTTCGATGATGCGTGCGGCATTGAAAAAGGACATATGTTATCAGTGTGGCAAAGTTATTTGTACAAATCACATAAAATATTGGTAACAAAAAGATATTGGTTTTGAAAAATAAAAAAAAAATTGGTACAAATTATCACCGCTTTGCTCTTGGTACTCCTTCAAAGTTTGTCACGTGCGACATCATAAGTGTGAAATGTATAAATTACAAAAAAAAATTTTCTAAAATAATAAAGTTACCCATCCCTGGATAAATTTCTAAAATTTTAAAAAATTCTAAAAATTATAGTAAACCGCTGTAAGAGGTGTATAAAATTCATATTTTGTGATTATATTAAAACAGCGCCATCTGTTACGCAACCGTGTTTAAAATATCCCGCTTTCAAAAATAAAAGATGCCTTAAAGTATGCAGTACCTTTAAATCGGTAAAAAAAAAGTCGGCGTACTTTTACTGCTTTTTCTCTTTATTATCTCTAAAACTGAAAAAATATTATCCTGTATCTAGAGAACTGAATTAGGTAGCACGTTGGAATTTCTCACCAGTAACCCCCATATTAACGAACATATTCAAGCTAAACACAGGCTGAATTGGAATAGTGGGCTTGGCACCTCCCATACAAAGTGAAAAATTATTATTCTGTGCCTGGCAAACTACAATAGATAGAGCCTTGAAGCTTCGCACGAGTAACTCCTATGCCAATGAGTATAGTATACCAAAATATAGAATTATTTGGGGCAGTGTGCGTGGTACCTCCCATAAATAGAGAAAAATTATTTTCCTGTATCTAGGGAACTGCAATAGCTAGCGTCTTAGAATTTCGCACCAGTAACCGTCATATTAACGTACATAGTTCAGCTGAACAAAGACTGAATTGGAATAGTACAAAGTGAAAAAATATTATCGTGTTCCTGGTGAACTATAATAGATAAAGTCTTGCACCCCTATGCTAATGCGCATAGTTTTCCAAAATAAAAACTGGATTGGGCCAGTGGTCGTGGTACCTCCTATACAAAGTAAAAAATTATTATCGTGTACCAGGAGAACAACAATAGGTAGAGTCTTGAAATTTTGCACAAGTAACCCTCAGAGTAATGTTCATTGTCTAGCAAAATACAGATTTTATTAGGATAGTGGGAGTAGTACCCCGCCTAAAAAGTAAAACACTATTATCGTGCTAATACGTATAGTCTAGCAAAAAACAGATTAGTTGAAAACAGTAGGCGTCGTAACTTGCATATAAACTAAAACATTTTCGATGTGAGAATAGCGTGGGTTCTCAGGTTTAAGGTTGGACATACTTTTCTTACAAGAGTTTATTGTATTTTTTGTAGATGGCTGCAGCGAAGCGCACCGCGGATCAGTTATAATAAATCACCCCTATTCTGACTTTCGATTACGTCTCCGCATTCAGTTACGCTACGATCGAAAATTGGTATTCCAAACAAAAACTGAATCGAAAGAACAAGAAAAAGACAACAATGTTGAAAAAATCAATTATTTTACTTTGAAATGTGGAATAGAAACAAAGAAATGAGCAAGTTTGTTACTATTTTAATACATAAAAGTCACAACAAACAATAAAAATAGAAAAATAAAAAATTTGTACGATTAATAATAATAAAAAGGTAAAAATTTTTGTTTGCAATATATTTGAGGGCTAAGAATCCTGTCAAGCCGAAGGTGGCATTTTTAATTTATATAAATCACTTTTAAAAGATTTTACACTTACATTTTATAAATTAAACACTTTTTAAGTTTATAAAAAGAGCAATCGAAAAAAATTCCGTTGCAAAAATATAAGCGTAGAAAAGCTTAACTACGATCGTAATACAGAATACCTACAATCGAAAGAAATCGGAAATCGGAGCGGAATCGAAACTCTGAATACCAAAGTTGCCAAACGGAGAAAATTTCGATTCGAATCGAAAGTCAGAATAGGGGTGAATAGTTCAAATAAAATAACACATTTTATAAATACACTTACCTTTTATTCAATTCTAGGAAAAATGAAAATTTCTCTGTTATGTTTTTATTAATATTTTAATATCAATTAGTTTTGTTTCGCTTTTTTTTATATTTTATAAATGTTTATAATTTATTACTTAATTATTTATTATTAATAACTAATTTTGCTTTTTGTTAATAATTATTTGTAAAATTGCACAATTTTTGGTAAATGATAAAAGAAAGTGTGTGTTTGTTTTAAAAAAATAATATACTTTAGATTACACTTTAATTTAAACGAACTTAATTATTTTATGAATGAATATAATTTACAAAAATGGCACATGCTATTTAAAATATATTTAAAAAAAAAATTAGATTATATAATAATAAAAATAATTTGTTGGCTTTTAGTTTTGCTTCTATTATTTTGTCTACCATAATGAGAATTGAAAAAAGTAGCATTACTTATTATACAAATAAAATTATTAGATTATCAAATGAATTTTTGTTAATTATTTGCTTGAAATATTAAAAATGTTTATACAGATGAAAAAAAAAAAAAAAAATGGTGGATGACAGGTGCTTCTTTATCTTGCATAAATAGCAAAAGTGTACTTAAAATGCATATACAATTTCAAACAAATTCTATAGTTCGAAATTTTCGAATATATTCGAAATGTATAAAATTAATTTTTCCAATGTCCTATTTAGCAAAGGTTAGTCGCAGTTATAGGCAGTATACAAATACATATGTTGTAATGCAATAGAGCAAGTAATCTTTTAATATTATTAATTACTGATCTGACCTGATCTATCAATCCTGATAGTGCATAGTGATATAAGTTTTAAATACTATTGTGATGTTATGCAATTTATTAATTTAGTTTTACTTATTATTGTCCTTATGATACATATCTTTTTTTTGTTTTTGTATAACAATACTTTTGCTTAATGTTAATAGTTTTATTTTGTTAAAATTGTATTTTTAATTAAACATAAACTTTATGCAAAATGTATAAAGAAAAACTTTTATCTCGGAAAATATGAGCCTGGAGGGTTCATGCGTATTTCGATTCGAAAGAAAACTCATTCGAACTGGTATGAGTAATATATTGTGTTTCGAAAACTTTTTCTTTTGTTCTAAAACTTTTGCAAGACCATTTGCATCGAACACTGATCTCTGCTATAATTAAATGTTTCAAAAGTGTTGCAATAATTTTGTTAAAGAAAGCAGAAACATGAAACATTTAATTTTTCGTCTACGTTTGCGGAGCGGATTTAATCTTGTTTGAGTTAAACAATAGAGTGTAAATGACTTAAAAGTCGAATATAAATGATAATTGAACTTCAGTTGCGTTGCCAGTTGCCAAAACTATATTACGGATGGCAACTGGCAACTGACGGCTGGCAACATTAGTTGACAAATAATAATAATGATATTGGCAACTGTGTTTTTCTGGTTGTTTTGAAGATTTTTCAATTGAAAGAGGCAGTTAAACAGAAAAGTAAGAATTTATTTTTTAATGAAAATTTTAATTTTAAATATTTTGCCTGTAGATTACAAAATGGTAAAAATCACTACCAGATAAGAATTTAGGCTATTAATACAAGAAATGGAAAATAACCCACATATTGCTCGTGGTGTCCGAGGATTTGGTGACACAAAAGAATGCACTGAAGCTTGGAAAGAAATTTCCCAAAAGCTCAATAGTTGTGGACCACCAATGCGTTCAGCAGAAGAATGCTAGAGGGCGAGTATCCATTTTAAAGCTAAATTAAAGAAAAAATGGCTTAAAATAAAAGAGCTTAGCTCTTAAAAAAATTTATGTATTTTTCCTTGATTGAATTTTATTTAATTTTTTACTACTTTGAATGCCAATCTTATTTCACTTACTTCTCTTTTTACTTGTATTTATTTTATTTTATATTTTAACACTTTTTTGTATTTTAAAACTGACTTTCTACCATTTTGCTATTTATTGTATGCTTGTTTACATTAATTTTCAGTTGCCGATCTTTCAAAATAACGATTTCGATAACTTCTTGGCAACTAAAGTTGCCATGCATAATATAAATTTTTTTTTTGCCAGTGGGAAACGCAACTGAAGTTCGATTGCTATCCATAATCGACTTATTAATTCAATAATTTTGTTTCCATTCAAGCAAATGTTCGTTTTAAATTTATGCAGCATTACAGGGTAAATAAAGCTGCGCTTAGATATATTCAGAAATTGCTCAATAACTTCCTACCGTCTACAAAAACAACATAACTTTACATTCTTGTCCTAAAATAATTTATTAAAAACCATAGATTACTCAAATTTTTACATAATGAATAACTCAGATACAATAGAAGTACTCTAGAGACTGCGTGATGAAAAAGAATACGGACAGTTACTAAATGACAGTCTGATATCACTAAAGTCAAGATTAGAGGTTGATTGTAACATGTAACTCTATGAGGGTAAGGTGTCCATAATTACATTTCGGTTGTCTATAATCATAGAGGAGAGAAAGGTGTCGAAAAGATTCTGTTTCGATATTCCCCCTACATTAAAATAATAATAATAGAATACATAATGAATACAGTTCTCCAGCAAAAATAAACCGAAAAAATCTGGAGTGGCGTACACTCAACTTCCCGATTATGCCCAAAATCTATACAGCTCTTCATCTGCATAAACCAAAGCCACATACTGAATTTTGTTTTAATATGTCATACGGTATGACCTGTAGAGCGTTTACAAAATTTGGGAGTAAGTAAACTACCCCTTTCCCCTTCCCGATTATGCCCAAAATTTATACAGCTCTTTATCTCCATATATGTACCAAAGGCACATACTAAATTTTATTTTAATATGTCTTACGGTATGACCTGTACAGCATTCACAAAATTTCGGGGGTAAGGAAACTACCCCTTGCCCCCTCCCGATTATGCCCAAGAATTATGCAGCTCTTCATCTCCGTATACCAAAGGCACATACAAAATTTCATTTTGATATGTGAAACAGTATGACCTGTACAAATTCCACAAAAATAGTGGCATAGTCACCCACCCACCCACACACAGACATCATCACGAAAATAGACAAAATGGATTCAAGAGACCTCAGAGACGTATAAATCCGTCGAAATCCCAACCTCGATTTTTTCATGATTACTATACTTTACCTTATACTACGTATAGTAAAGTAAAAATAGAGAAAAGTGAAACATTTTCCGCCGAAAAAAAACTATTCACGCTAATGGAAATTTTTTGTTGACGTGAAAATTTTTTGAGGGAATTATTCACGATTCAGTCAGTGAAAAGGAAAATATTTCGAGGGAAAAAATATTTATGAAAGCGGTGACTGTATTGCCGACTTCTAGCACCTTGAACCTAATGATTCTGGCACGAGTAGAATATTTCTGTTTAACTTTTTTTGCTAAAATAAATCCACTTTCCGTCGTAATGAAATTCTGTGAGATGGCTCTACATTTCACTATCTAGTATTAAGATAAGTGAATTATTTTTATCTTTAAATCGATTGACATTTTGAAAAGCCTTTACCTTCACATTTCAATCGGTCAATTAACGCGTAATTTTACATTTTTTTTATTACATACATATTTACAGAAGTTTATTTTTAGTTCTAGTAATATTGCTTAAAAATAAATTACACCATAAAATAAATTAAAATTAATTATTTTATAGATCAGTCATCAGTTAGTTATATGTATGTATGTCAGAATAGAAATTACAATTTTTAGAATGAAAACTAGTCAATATTGGTAGGATATTTTGTAAAATGTAAATTATTATTAAATAAATTTAAGTTAATTTAACAGTATTAGGCGAATATTTTTTTAACTTGCCAATAGCTAAAATTAGAATTTTATCAGAGAAATAATTAGTTTTTCGTTATAATAACCAGGGTTAGGCTCGTTACTATAACTTACCTTTAAAGTACGTGATAGTTAAATGTTATGTTTAGCTGGGTTATAATAACGAAACCAAAGGGAACCCAAGAGGTGACACGGTGAAGAAACAGGACCGAAAAAAACACGAATTCTATACGTCTCTTTCTCAAACTAGTGCCTTTTAAGGGCAGTTTAGACAGTAAGACTTTACGTACGTAAAATCTAAGAGAAAATAAAATCAAAATCAATCCGTATGAAAAAAAGAGATTAAAAATCGTATGGTTTTTTTTTTCTTACTTTTACACCATTAGTGTTGAATAAAATGAAGTAAAATTGAAACAGCTGTTTTTAAAACAATAAAAAAGTGAAAAGAAAAAATAAATAGTGCTCGTACTTGTGAAAAATATGCCAAAATTAAAAAAAAAGTAACAAGGAAAAGTTCTTGGTATTGTACTAGCCATTGCCATAATAAAAAAACTGGAAACCAACAACTAAAACAAAATTAAAAAATTTTCACTTTCTTTTGCCAAAAGTTTTTTATTGTTTACAAACTTATTTGTGATGCCAACTGGATCTATTTTGCACTATATTCAGCGGTTTTCTGTTATTTTGACGAGTTTTGCCTTTGAAAAGTTAGCATTAATAAGAAAAACGCAACCCTGATCTAATGAAGTAGAATAGTTTTTGAAAAACTTCAAAACATAAAGACAGCCGTAAGACTGTCAAATTTCCATCCGTATTTTCTCTCAATGTCGGACAGTTTCATTACATATTATGTTTAGACGATACTACTTGTACTCTTCTACACAAAAATTTGACATGTCGTATTACTTGTAGTGATTTCTCCTTTGTTCTACTTTCTGCCGCATAAAAAATTAACGTATTTTAAAAGGTAAAAATAAGGGATGAAAGCATAAAAACGCAAACTTTTAACTTTTTTTCCAAATTCCGCAATTCGTTTTCTTAAGAATTGCGAAAAATTATAATCTAGCAAAAGTTTTTTTTTTTAGTTTTAATCAAGGTTGGCAACTGAAACGAATAACGCTATTGGTATGTATGGCAGTATTCTGCGCAACGTTGAAACTCAAAATAGAAATAAAATCACTAGATAAGGCGGAAAGAAATGTTATGTTCTTTATGCCAAAAAGAAAAAAAAAAAACAATGACAGTTTATTTGGAGCCCAATTAAAAAATCGTATTTTACAATTACAAAGCCTAGACGCTGCGTTATTTAAGTTTAGTGCATACGTTTTGTGGGTACATGAGAATCTACGAAAGATAGTTAGCGCTTAGCATGCTAACTTAGGTTTGGCTGTAAGGAAATTTACTAGCGGCTTTAGGCCAGTTGGTCACATATAAATTTAGACTATGAAAAATAATATTTTTGTTGCGGTCAGTAAAAATGTTCGTTGTAAATTTATAATACAAAATGTTTAGTGTTTCATTAAGGGTTATAGATTAAATAGGTTTTACAATATCCAATATAAAAAAAATACTATATTCTGGCAGCTCAAAAAATTTAATAACATGATCTTGAAGTTTAATGATTTTATAAATTAATAAAAAAAGAAATTGTAAAATTTAAACTGTGTTTGTATGAATCAAGCACATTTATCAGGTGTGTTCACTACGAAGGGGAAATATTAGGGCGAAAGCTTTTAAATTTTCTATAGGTTTTTTACTTCAAATTAAATTTTATAAACTTTAAATTAAATTTTGTAAACTTTAAATTCAATTTTATAAACATCAAACTCAATTTCAATTCATATTTATAGAAAAATCAGTTTTCTGTAAAAGTTTTTAATAATATTTTCTATAAGATTTTAACAATAATTACTGAAATTTTTTTTTAAAAATTTATACAAAAAAAAATGTTTACAAAAATAGTTCAAATAAAATTCATATAATGTTTACAAAAATTTTCTATAAAATTAAAAAAAAAAAAAAAATAAAATTTTACCAAAAAAATTTTAAGAAAATTTTTAAAATAAATTTCCAATAAAAATTTTAAAATAAATTTTCCATAACATTTAAAAAATATCTTCTAACAAATTTTTAAAAAAATTTCTATAAAATTTTACCAAAAAAAAATGTATAAAATTTTTACAAAAAATTTGCAATTTTCAATAAAATTTTTTGCTTAAATTTTATGGACAATTTTTTTTTAAATATTATTGCAAATTTTTTGGTAAAAATTTGTAAGACATTTTTTGGTAAAATTTTTTAAACATTTTTTGTAGTTTTTTTTTAAAATGTTATTGAAAATTTATTTAAAAAATTTTATTCGAAATTTATTTTAAAACTTTTCTTGAAATTTTTAATCGTATAATTTTTTTTTAATTTTATGGTAAATTTTATTGCAAATTTGTTTGTAAAACTTGTGAAAATTTTTTTTATAAAAATTTAATAGTTATTTATTATTAAAATTTTATAGAAAATATTATTAAAAAAAAAATTTACAGAAAACTGAATTTTCTATAAATATCAAGGTATATTTATTTTACTAGGTAGTGGCGTCCCTACAACAAATACAACAATACAAGAACAACAAGCTTTGTAGTTCGAAATGTCAAAAAACATAGAAGAAAATTGAGAAAGCTTGTATGTGTTTTATTGCTTTCTCACTTCTATACTATAAAATTTCTGAACACATACAACTTTTGACATGTCAAACTACTAAATCAGCTGGGCGGACGACACTACCTAGTAAAATAAATATACCTTGATAAATATGAATTGAATTTGAAGTTTATAAAATTGAATTTGAAGTTAAAAACATATATATGAATTTTTAAAGTTAAACTAACAATTTTTTCCCTTAAATGAAAGTTAAACTATCAAACTCCATATAAAAAAGTTAAAAAAAAGGCGACAGCCTTAATATTTAACCTTCCTAGTGAGGCTACCTGACAAATGTGGCTTGGTATGTAGTTAAACTTTTTGACTTGCCTACTTATAGGTATATGTTTGTACACATTACAAGATTTAAACAAATTTTACACACTTCATTAAATTTTACACAATTTCATTAAATATATACATTTAGAAAATAAAAAAATACACATAAAAACAAATAATACATGGATTCATTAAAAAATAGAAAATTATTTTTTGTTTTGTTTTTCGCTTTAAACTACAATTAAATAAAAAAAGTGTTGGCTTAAAAACTACTTAAACTCTATTTTTTATTTTAATTTTAATTAATTTTTTATTATTATTCTAACCGCAAATGGTATTTAGTAATAAATGTTATTTTAAGCTTAAAAAAGAAGAGGAAAAAAAATACACTTGTAAAAATAATTTTATAACTAAATAACTTATTTGGATTTGTGTTTGTTTTGCTCTTACTTTAAGCTTATTAATATAGAATAATTTTTGGTTTAAACAATTGTTCACTTTCATTAAATTTAGAGATTTTTCGTTTTTATTTTTAAATTAACTTTGGAATATTCAATGTTCTGTACTAACAGTTTCATCGATATTACTGTCCCAATTGAATTCGGTAACACCCTGTTTATAATAAATATTGCCTAAATTGGCAAAACGTTTTTCAAAATCGTTGTCTTTAGCTTTAAGATGTTCAAATCTAAAAATGCAAAGAAAACAAACAATTATTTACAGCAAAAAAAAAAAAGAAAAAATTAAATGGAAAAAATTTGAAAACATAGAAAAAATTATTTGCGCAAATTAAAGGTTTTAATTAGTTTCAGAAACAGTATTAAGTAATTTTTTAATTGATTCAATTATATTCTTAATTAAGAAAGAACAAACTAAATTTCTAATTAAATAAATAATTAAATCAACAAAACATTGAAATTTTTGTCTGAAATTAATTGAAACCTTTAATGGAGCAAAAAAATCTTTCTGTGAATAAAAAAAAATTATCATATAATTATTTAAATTTCTTAGTAAAAACAAACCTTTCAAATAACAAATTTTTGGCAAAAGCATACAATTCAATGTCTAAACTATTTAATTCTTCTATATGGCGTCTTTGGTCGGGTCGCAAGTTATGTATGGCCGATACTGATAAAGTGGTATTGTGTTGTTCAAAGGGTATGGCAAAACGTAAATTGAAAGTTTCCTCAAAAATGTATTGGGAAATCTGTAAAACGTATGAAAAACATTATAAAATTGAAATAAAACTTTAAAAATTTCTATCTAGTAAATCTAAATACCTTTTGATGTTCCGTTAAACCAAAATAGGCCATTGCGGCTAAATTTCTTTTGGCACTGGCCAACATAACACGATCTCTTTCATGTGCTGGCATGGCCGATTTGTTGTAACAGCCCACCAATGCCAAGTCGGCCAACATTCTGGTTTGACGATTTGCCGCCAAATTCGAATCACAACCGGCAAATTCATCTATGGTTACATCTAGCCAATCTTTGCCCTTATAACAAGGTGGCAATTCTAGTGATGTAGCTTGTCTACCGAGACACCAATGTCTGGAGCCCTTCCACGTAGCTCCTCTCTTAACATGTCTGTATTCCGACATATATCGTGCTATAGGCTCTCGTAGTAGTGTGATATAGAAATATCTTCGCTTTGCTGATTCACCTTCGTTTTTGTCCAGCTCTTGGTCTACACAGCTGGTGAGTTCAGTCCAATCGGCATGAAGGCCACATTTCCAACCGGTCGAATAGCGTGAAAATAGCCAATTTTCATTGCGATGTGGACGGAAGCAATAGCAACGTTTGCGTTGCCGTTGACATTCACAGGGTCTCTGCAAGGCAAAATAAAGTCGAGAGTTTATTAAAAAATATCTTATTGATGCCTTTTTATAACTTTTGTCTTAATAAAAAATGAAGTATCAAAATTGGCCCTGTATAATTTTTGTTTACTCCTGGAAACCCATTGGGTAACAACTCTAAATTTCCTTAAAAGAAATAAGCTTCCACAAGCTTAAAAGTAAAACAAAAAGTAACCAGTTAGTGTGCTATATTCATGCCATGCCATGACGTTTTACCTTTTACCATAGTAATGTTAAATAATCTGAAAATTTTTTGTAAAAATTATATCAAAATTTTTTAGTGAAAATTTTTTGTAAAAATTTTTTAGTGAAAATTTTTTGTAAAAATTTTATCGATTTTTATTTTATTTCTTCTCACCAGCTGACGCTTGATAATTGAATACAAGTTTTCTCGTATTCCTTTATCTGGGTTTGGTTGGTTAAATAGATGATGCTTACAACTAAACACTACCCTAAGTAGATAGATACAAGAGTGCTGATGACGGACGTGGCTGTCAGGAAAATTCGCATTCCGCTCCTGCTGGTGTTTAAAAATTAAATTTTCCCAAATTTTCTTTAATATTATCGGAAAATTTTTTAAAAAAATTTTATAGAAAATATTTTTCTTAAATTTTCTAAAAAAATTATCGAAAGTTTTTTTTGTAAAAATATATCGAAAGTTTTTTCTAAAAATTTTATCGACAATTTTTTGTAAAAATGTTAACGAAGATTTTTTGTAAAAATTTTATCGAAATTTTTTTTCAAAAATTATCGAAAATTTGTAAGAATTGTAACGAATTTATTTTTTAATTTTATAGAAAATTATTTGATCGAAAAATTTTTGTTAAAATTGTATCGAAATTTTTTTGTAAAAATTTTATAGAAAATTTTTTTTTTATCGCAAGTTTTTTCTAAAAATGTTATGGACAATTTTTTGTAAAAATTTTAACGAAAATTTTTTGTAAAAATGTTATCGAAATTTTTTTCAAAATTTTGTAGAAAATTTTTCCTAAAATTTTGTAGAAAATTTTTCCTAAAATTTTAGGGAAAATTTTTCAAAAAAATTTTAACGAAATCTTTTTGTAAAAATTTTATTGAAAATTTTTTGTTAAAATTTTGTCGAAAATTTTTTCTAAAAATTTTATCGAAATTTTTTTCTAAAAATTTTATCGAAATTTTTTTCTAAAAATTTTATCGAAATTTTGTTGGAAAAATTATGAAAGTGGTCTAAGTCATAAATTTCTTGTTTCGATATATTTATTGAATAAATTTAGTTTAAAAAAATGTGGTGTGAAATAACCGATAACCCTTTTTTTTTAAATCAAGACTTAGACCACTTTCATAATTATGGGCACATATGTATGCTTTATTTAATATTGTAAAAATTACACAGGTAATAACAAACTTATATATACCCTTTCCATCTGTGGTGAAGGGTATAAAAAGGCAGCATTAAGAAGATTTTATTTTACAAACAAAAATAAATTTTAGTAATTCAAGTTTCTTTTCAGTTTATTACTGAAGAAGCATTCAACATTATTAAAATTCAACACTTGCAAAAAATGTTTAACATGATTTGACAAACAGATCCTGACAAGATTTTTAAACGACAGAGTTTATGTTAATTTCATATTTTTCTTATAAAAATTCTTGAAAAAAATTAGTTAACAAATATAATTTCATAGAGACAAACACGAATTGAAAATTAAATTAATGATTAAGTGACCGTAAAAAGGATACAAAACTTCTAAAAAAGCACATATTTTAAACAGTTTATAATACCAAGAACAAAAAAAAGTTTATAATAAAATTAAAATAAACACTAAATAGACCATAAACTACTGCCAATAAAGTTGAAAACTCATAACTTGTCCTTGTGGTTTAGAATAATAATGAGTTCGTTTATTTTATAAAAAGTTTCTAAAAACATAATTTAAGATTTGAATAAAAACTGACGTAGATAAACAGCGAATAACAAAAAAGGCTATTTATCATATTTAAGCATGAAAAAGAATGTAAGCCTTAAACATTTTTAAACATTTTTTGTACAAATTTCTGAATAAATTTATTAAATTAATTTTAAATTAAATACGTAAATTCCCCATAGGAAAGTTTCCAACAAATTATTTTTACTGGAAAATTATCTATAGCGAAGTATTATTAGAAATAAATTACTAATAAAAAAATTTGTTCTATAGAAGTCATAGATAATAAAAAGTTACTTTATAAAAAAATTTTAATTTTTCTATAAAAAAGTATATAGTTGATATCAATATTTTCCTACAGAAGAGATATCGACTTCAAATGAAATATTATACATACATATCGATACCTTCCCGTAAGAATGTATTAAGCGACACTTTTTTCAAAAATGACTTTTTGATGTGGAACTATACTAGAAGTTAAGCGTCACATTTTGGCCTGGGTTTCGCTGCCCTATCATGGATGTAAAGGAAACTAGAGATAAAATAAATTTGAATCAACCGCCAAGATTTCTCAATGGAATAATGTTGCTCCCCGAAATTTGTATTATGTCAAGTTATTATGTTTCTTTCAATAAAATACTCAAACTAAATTAGACGTTTTTTTCTTTTTCTGAAAAATTTTAGAAATGTCGCTTAATACATTCTTATGGGAAGGTATATCGATATGTCGATAAGAAAAATTCCCCAAAGAAATATCCATGGCAAAACTTTTTTTTACATAGCAAAAACATTTATTCATGTTGAAAAAACATTTATTTATAACAAAATTTTTCAATAGAAAAATTATCCATACGAAAAATTTTCGATAGAAAATAATGTTTCTATGAAAAATTATTCATAAGAAATTTTTTCTATGAAAAATTATCCCTAATAAATTTTTTATATAAAAAAATTATGCAAAGGAGAACTTTTCTATAGAAAAATTTTTCTTAAAAAAAATTTAATTGAAAACAGCCTTAAATTAGCAAAATTTTTCTATCGAAAAATTATCTATACAAAAAAATACTTTTATACAAAAATTACGCATAAAAAATTGTCTCTACAAAAATTACTCATAACAAAATTTTTCTATACAAAAAATTACTATGACAAATTTTTTCTATAAAAAAAATTATCCATAAGAAAAATTTTTTATGAACACTCATCCATAAAAAATTTTTCTACATAAAAATTATTGAAAGAGAATTTTTCTATAGAAAAAATAACTGAAACTAGCAAAATATGTCTATAACTAAATATTTCTACAGAAAATTTAACCAGAACAAAGCTTGTATACAGAAACATTTTCTACAGAAAGATTATCCAAAACAAAATTTTTATACAGAAAAATTATCCAAAACAAAATTTTTTTACGGAAAAAGTATCAACAGCAAAATTTTTATAGAGTAAAGTTATCTGTAAGTAAATTTTTCCATGAGTAATTATCCAGAATAAATTGTTTCCATAAAATATTATCTGTAACAAATTTTTTTTTCTAAAAAACATCCATAAAATATTTGTTCTCTAAAAAAATTAATCACTAATTTTTAATTTGTTTTTAGAAAAATTATCCATAACAATAAAAATATGACAAGCAATCATTAAAACAATTTTTAAACAAATTTTACTTTTTTGTTATATAAAAAATATCGATAACAGAAAAATACTCGACTTAAGAAATTCTCTATATAAAAACGATAAATTCCTAAGGCTTCTCTGAAGAACTTATAGATAAAAAAATTCTATATAATTCTATATAAAAAATTCTATATAATAATCGAAAAATAACAATATAGATTTGAAAATTTTGTGGTTGGAAAGTTAACGAAAATAAAATTCACAATTGAAAAATTATCGAAAATCTTTTTAGAACTAAAATTAAAAATTTTTTTTTCATTGTTTTATTGAAAAAATTTACGATAGCGACTAACCCATAAAAAAGTATCGATAAAAACTTGTCTATTAAAAGTTATCGGTTTAAAAAATTATATAATTTTCATACGATCTAAAAAAATTTTAATAAAACATTTTTGTTTTAAAAATTTGTCAATGAGAAAAATATCCAATTTAAATAGAAAAAGTATCAATTTAATTAATTTCTTAGAAAAAAAATTTTTCAAATAAAAAAAATCTTTCTATAAAAAAAATTATCGA
This sequence comes from Phasia obesa, assembly GCA_949628195.1. Lineage (NCBI taxonomy): Eukaryota > Metazoa > Arthropoda > Insecta > Diptera > Tachinidae > Phasia > Phasia obesa. Next base: position 185,679,290 of record OX451215.1, read on the forward strand.
TTAGAATAGAAATATTGCTCAATTTAACATTTTTTAAGAAAAACAATATCAAATGATTTTTTTTAAATCGACTGAAAAATTGTTCTAAAGGGTCCGCAATCTAACGTTTTTTTTTTTCAACTAGTGCTTATTTCGTGAATGGTAACACTTAGCCCATGTCTGATTTGACAGATAATTAGTTTTAGCCTTCCGCTGAACGAATATGGTTGTGTATACGCTTGAACAACGCTGGGAAGTATTGACTTACAGAAGATGCCGATTTTGCCAAAAAAAAAAAAAATCATCTTTTCCGATGAAGCTCATATTGATCTTGGCGGGTATGTAAACAAGCAAAATTGTCGCATTTGGGGCACAGGAAACCCGCACGCATACATTGAAAAGCCAATGCACCCAAAACGAGTCACTGTTTGGTGCGAATTTTGATCCAGATGCATAATTGGGCCATTTTTCTTCAAAAATGAGCAAGGAGTGTCCGTTACAGTCAAAGGCGATCGTTATCGAGCCATGTTGAACGAATTTTTGTTCACAAAAATTGAAGAGGAGGATATTGGCAACATTTGGTTTCAACAGGACGGCGCTACGTGCCACACAGCTGAAGCTACACTCGATGTTTTGCGCCCTGTTTTTGAAGATCGCATTATCAGCCGCTCGGAGCTGCGATTTGACACCGTTGGATTATTACTTGTGGGGTGCCGTCAAAGATAAGTGTTACGCCGACAAGCCAGAAACAATTGACGCATTAAAGGACAATATTCGTGAAGTCATTGGTGAAATACAGCTGCACACAATAGATAATGTGCTTAAAAATTGGACCAAAAGTGTAGGCTACTGCATGGCCAGGCCGAGGCAGCCATTTGAATGAAATTATTTTCCATTATTAACCGGAAGGATTGTACTTTCAAATAAAAAAAGAAATTTGAAAAAATATTCAGTAGTTTCTTTTTATAGTATTTTCAAAAAAAAAAAGTTATTTGGCGGACCCGTTATTAGGAATTATCGTTTTAAAGAATTTTTCATATTAACATTTTTCTATGCTTTATTTTTCCTCGACAAATTATTGATTTTAAAAATTTCATACGAAAAAATTATCGATAAAAAATTATTTACTGAAATTCTACCAAGAAAAAATATTCCATGGATAAAATATAGAAATTTATCAATTTAAAAATGTATGCAAAGATAATTGCAGCACTAAAAAATTATAGATTTGAAAAACTGACTCGAAAACAAAATTTCGATAACAATAAATTTCGAATTTAAAACTTTTAGTTTGAAAAATTTCTATTTGGAAAACTAATATCCTTTTAACATTAAAAATACACTGTTTTGCAGAGATATTCGATTTTAGGAGAATATGTAGGGTATGGGGTAAATCTGAAGGATATGGAAGGTATAAATTACTTAATAAAAATCAACTTTCTGTTTTTTATACTACGTACAGATTTTTCGTAATTATGACTCCGGTAATAAAGCGTCTATCGATTCTAAAATTCTGCAGGGAATTTCTTAAAAGACGATCCATGAAAAAATATTATATAGGCAAATTGATGTTATAAAGTTTTTTTAGGCCCCTATTACTCTACTTCAGTTGAAATTTTACAATTTGGTATTATCAATTACAACTCAAAAATTTTTAAGTTGTATTTTAATTGTGTTACAACTCTGTTGTAGTTTAACCGTTTACAACCCTGTGTTAGTTCGGTTAACAAAAGTTTAAAACAATTACAATTCATCAGTAGCAGTTGTCTTTAAGTTGTCTTTGAGACAACTCAACTGAGTTGAGTGGTAAACCGTAATAAGGGCGTTAATTACACAGTGCAGCACGGAAAAAAATAACCATATACGGACACCACTACGTGATAAAAGACCAAAAAAAAAAACATCCCTGTCTCCCAGTTATGCCCAAAGACCTCCAGGTTTTTTTTTATGGGCTCTCAAAGATGTGGGGCCTCGATGTCATTTTTGCAAAAAAATGATCATTTCCTCAAGCTCATATTTTGCAAACCGAATCATTCCTAGGAAGTTCATATGTTTTAGAAAGTTGTTTATTGAGATCTTAGGTTCATTTTTGTAGTTGATTGTTTCCTTGAATTTTGAACGGTTTGCTACCTATGGACCTGAAAAGGAGAAAAAAGGTACAAAAAAAATTGAATTTTTTAAAGTTTTTTGCGATTTTGACCTTGAAGATGAAGTTTTTTTGATTTTATATGTTCACAATTTTTGTTCTTTATGATAAGAGCTACAACTTTGCCTCAGAGAGGATATCAAAATTCCAAACGGTTTGCAAAATATGAGCTTGAGTAAATAATCATTTTTTTGCAAAAATGACATCGAGGCCCCACATCTTTGAGGGCCCATAAAAAAAACCTGGAGGACTTTGGGCAAAACTGGGAGACAGGGGTCTTTTTTTTTGGTCTTTTATGACGTAGTGGTGTCCGTATATGGTTATTTTGCCATGACTTAAAAAATTACACAGTGTGTTATAAATGAATAAAAAGTTTTCTACAACAAATGTGGATAAATATTTTGTAACTATTAAAAATTATCGATAACATTATACATATAAAAAAACTGGGTAATTATCGAGAACATAATAATTCGTAGGACAATTATTGATAACATAATATTTTTGTAACATACAATCGCTCATTAAAAATTTTTGCGATAATAAAACCTTTTGCAGAAAAATATCGATAACTAAACTCATCTTGAAAAACAACATCCAGAATATAAAACAACATATAATTTCTGTAGCAAAAAAGTTATCGATAACGTAAATTTTCTAAAAGAAATTATTTTGACTATACAAAAAAATTAAAAAAAAAAATTATTGATAACGAAATTTTCCCGTGAAAAATTATTAGAAAATATAATACCGTTTGTTCTTATGTAGTGTACCAAGAGCTTAAGACTGCGATTTTAATTGTGTGTACAACAAAAACAAAAGTAATGAAAGCCCAAAGAACACCACGCACACACACAAACACCAGAAAGATACAAAAAAAAAAATAATTTATACAACAAATGGCAACTAAATATATTGACCCTGAATATTATTTGAATTTTGTTTAATCCCTGATCGTTTGGCACATAAATTATTTCTGCTTTTAACATTCTCTTCTTTGTTTTATTTTGGATTTGGCTCAACAACAAAAACGATTGAAAAAAAAAAAACAACACTCACCTTTAAATCCAAGTCACGCACTAAATGACGACCAAACGATGTTCCTCCGGTTTTTTGTATATGCAAAAATACCATCACATCATGACCATCCATATCGAATTGAAAATCATCATTTAGTACATCGTCATAACTTAAGCCAGCATTGGCTATAATTATATTGTTCTGCTGTATGGTTTTGGTCGAAGCCATCGGTAGTGGCTGCTGATGTAGTTGTTGTTGATGTACTATTAGGGTTCCAGTTGCTACAGCCTGCGCTGAGGCTGCTCCAATGGCACCGGGTGGTAGTGGTGGCTGCTGTGGTATATCATTGTATGATAATAAATCTGGTTGTAAAATCATGCTACGTTTCGATAATGCACAGACCTAAAATTGAACAAAAACATTATTATTATTAGCAAAATTTTTGATAACAAGAGCTCAAATTCAGTACTTATACGATTATGGTTTTTTATTTGTAATGAAAAATTAAAAATTTAATTTTCCCTACAATTCTACACAAGGAAAATTAGTATGTTCTTTAAATAACTAAAAAGTATATTGAAGACACGTACCAAAGTCTACAGGATTTGTAACTATGTATTAATTAAAAATTGATTGCGGCAGTAGATAGCTCCTGGATAACCAAAATATTTAGGATAATTGAGATGTAAATCTAGGTTGAGATGCTCAACCGCTTCACGCAAATTTTTCTCCGATAGCCCAATATTATTCCATTGATTTTATAGACTACTTTGGACTAAAGCAAAGTAGTCAAGGCAGTTATGCCTACCAATTAATTGCCATACTTTCTTTTGGAGACAGGTGGTGAAATAAATGAATAGAAAAAAGCTTCATCTTTGGTAACACTGCAATAGCATGTAATAATTTAGTTTTAGTACAGTGTTTCAGCGCCTCTTGTGTCAAGTAGGCACATTGGTAATGAAGCTGTATAGCCGTTTTATTAATATTTTACTTCGATTTAGAGTAATATCTGCGAAGGAGTTATTACGTTTACTTGGAAGCAGGTTTGTAAGGTAGAGAGAAATAGACTCTCCCTTCCAACCTGCTTCAGGAAGGCATGATTTTTGTTTGCGATGTCCCACTTGCTATGTCTCTTTGCTTCACCAAATTCTTTATAAAAACGTATTCACTTACATACCTGCATCCGCGCAAGCGAGATAGGGCTCTTTGTTTCACTAAGTTTTATAAAGAAAAGTTATTCGTTTACATACCTGCATTTTCGTAAGCAGTTTGTTATTCTTGTCTTACAATTATAGCATTCTCGAATGCGCTATGAGAACTGCTTTTGAAAGACATGAGTTTTACTTTACTGCTTAACAAAACCCAATAATTTTATGCTGGGAAATGTTAGAAAAAAACTAAACAAGTCAGAAAAAATGTATGTTAATGGTTTGTCGCGGCTGGAAAATAAACACGGCGACTGAAGGCAATACACATGCTTGGTATTGCTGTAGCAATCTTTCTCAAAATATGGGGATAGTTTTCAATGCTAGCGATTTTAGGTGTGACTGGTAAATTAAGAAGAAAAGACAAAGCGAAAATAACTGAAACAAGAGAACTTGATTAATTGCACTTATTTTTAGATGTAATGAATCTTGGTTAGGACATTCAAAACAACTAAAATCTGCAGATAAAGCAATGCATTTTAATTGAAAAAACGTGCTTTTCATATTTAAAAAGTTTATTGCAGAAAATGTTGAAACGTATCCCATCAGATCTTATATTTTTGAAAACAAAAAAATTTTAATTTTTGAAAAAATAATTTAAAAAAAAAATTCTCTAAGTGTGTTATCTAGTTAAATTATGAAAATACTATAACTAGCAGTAAATTACAATGTTTTATGAGACATAGAAAAATTACAATTAAGAAAAATTACCTCAAAAAAGACAAAAGTTTATATGGGTGATTTTTTTAGCAACTTTCTCTTTGGCAACACTGACAGCTCAGTTTTCGTATAACATGTTACTGTTAAACATGTTCATTTTGATCTATAATTTAACTTTAAATCGACTTACAAACGAACAACGCTTACAGATTATTGAATATTATTATGAAAATTCTTGCTCGGTTAAGAAAGTGAATCGTACACTTCTTTCATTTTATAGTAAGTTTGGGTGACCTTCGCAGAAATTGGGCTCATAATTGTTGGCCAAAATGGAGCAGCTAAACTTGGCTGACATGTGGTTTCAACAAGACGGTGCCACATGCCACACAGATCGCGTCAGAATGAGAAGCGAGTTCGGTAAACAGTTTATTTAAAATTTGGGGCCGTTCAATTGGCCGCCTAGATCGTGCGATTTAACCCCTTTATACTATTTTTTGTGGGGCTATGTTAAGGCTCATATCATGTCAGGGACAAACCCGGAACGGTAGACGTACTGGAAGCCAACGCTGAAGAACTTATTTGTGAGGTACCGGCCAATATGTTGGAGAGAGTATGCCAAAATTAGAACCAGCGTATGATCTATATAAATTTAATTTTATTTTAACTATTTTTATATGAATTAATATTTATTCTGGCTTAAGTTCTTTATTGTAAAGAGATAAAGAATGTAGTTTTAAATCAAACCGGAAAGCTCTTAAAAAATCACCCAAATCAAGATGCCGCTGAAACGACCTTGTTTCCCCATCTCGCTTTGCATACCTACCACCAATGCTCGCCTTTTTTGGCAGAGAAACTGATAAATTTTGCAATAAGAAATAAATAATGCACTTCAAATTTTAAGAGTCTTACGTATTTACTTTATATAAAGGTACCCATCCCTGGATAAAATTTTTAAATTGATATAAAATTTTAAAAAATATTGTAAAGCTCTGCAAAAGGAGTTTAAAATATATTAATAACAATGTAATTCTACAAAGTAAAAATACAAATCAAATACAAATTTTATTCAATTGAATATTTGGCAGTAAGGTATTCATAATTTGTCATTATTTTAAAACAGTGTTTAATATATCAATTCTTATTTTGTCATTACATATTTTAAAATAGCGCCACATATTGCCCAACCGTTTTTAAAATATACCGCTTTCAAAAATAAAAGATGCCTTAAAGTATGCAGTACTCTTAAATGGGTAAAAAAATCGGCGTACTTTCACTGCTTTTTCTGCACTTTCTCTTCAAAATAAGATATTTTTTCGAAAAAAGTATCCTATATTGGAATGAGGATACTAAGATACCTCCTCACAAAATTTTGTTCAAATCCATCCAGTAGTTTTTGCGTGATGCGAACGCAGAAAGACAGACAGACAGACAGGAACTGAGTTCCTGTTTTATTATATATAAACAAAATATGTTAAATTTGTTCGTACATAACCAAAGAATGATTTAAAACAAACAAACAAACACATAATATTTGTTTTTAGTCGTCGAATTTTATTACAATTATATCAAAAATTTATAAACAATTGTTTTGTAATTTTATATACATATATTTTTAATTATTATTTATAATATAAAGTGATAATTAGTCTTTGCTAATATTTGCATGTATTATGAAATCGTCATGTATTTTATATGAAATCATTAATAAATAATTGTATCGTTTATTATCAAGAATGTTAAAACAATCCCATATGACATTATATTGCGTTTCCATTATAAGCAAATCAACTTGATTTCAGCAAAACATAACGAAGTGTTTCCACTATCTCGTAAATGTTTTAATGTTCGAATTTTCGTAATTAATTTGAAGTATATGTTGTTTATAATATTTTTATTATAAGACAAAGGTGTTAAATTAAATAAAATAAACTATAAAATGGAAGATAAAATTGAGTTTTTCTTAAATTTTATGGTGTATAGCAAAGATATGCTGATAAAAAGCTAATATTTTGTGTCAGCAACAACAAACCCAATTATGCCGGCAAAGAATTAAGAAAATTCGCATTAAGTCTCTTCTAGCAATAAAAGTACTTTTTTTATTTATTATTTATTTATAATATACTACCTATCCCCATAGACAAAAAATGCACGAAAACGTACGTTATTCTCGGAGATGCCTATGTCAAATTAAGTAGGTCACTATTGCAGAGATGTAGGATAATTACTTTTTATGGGGTTTTATATGTGTATTTAGCTTGTAAGCGAGGTACGATAACCACTGTTCCCATCCATTCTGTTTTTTGCTCGACTGTAGGTCTTAACACTATAATAATTTTTCTATTTGTACCATGCCCTCTGTCCCAATATAGTCTGTGTTTTGCTAGACTAGCTTTGCACAAATAACTGTCATACTAATGTGTATGTTTCAAGACTCTACCTATTGCAGTTCTCTAGGTACAAGATAATACATTTTCTCTTTCTATGCGTGATACCTCGCACACGCAGTCCAGTCTTTATTTTGCTATACCAAGCACATTAATAAGAGAGTTATTTGAACCAAATTTCAAGAGGATACCTATTACAGTTACCAAGTAACACAATGATAAATATTTACTTTGTATGGGAACTTTCACTCCCCCGTAAAATATCAAAAATTAGGTACCCTATTTTACAAACCGCTTATCTGATAACAAACTGCGAAAATTCCGGGAAGATTCTACTTGATCTTCCTTCTAATAGGAGGTATAGCTTTCAGACAAAAAAATAAACCAACAACACATTTTGGTATATAGATTTTATAATTCATAAAATAAGTGAAGCATTTTTTATTGTTTTCTTATAAAAGGATTACAAATGTTAGAAAATACCGTCAAATTCACTTAAAGCTAATACTATCCTACACAAAATCCTTTAGAATATGCATTTTAAATACCCCTAAGATTGCATGTACCTTACAGTACATTTCCCATGAGAATGGAGAGTCACCAGAAACACTTTGTCTTTCTTCATTTCTGAAATTTGATATCAAATACATCATAAATTATTTTGCAATTGTTTTCTTACTAAAATTTTATTTACCTATATCTTGTAGTTTGATTTTAAAACTCTAATTCCACCCATAGCTTCTAACTCCAGGCGCATCTCTTTTAAGATATGAGAGTTCTTCTTACAGCCCCTCAAAATATCAATTTTGGACGCCCAAAGATCGCACGGAACGGAATTAAACTATTAAAAATAAAAAATGAAATTGAAGATGCGAACACAATGAGTTAACTTTTTTGTTTTTAATTACACTCAGATATTTAGTACTTACATATGTATATGTACTTATATTCAAATACAATAGATTAATAGATTTTCCATATACATATGTATTTATAAAACACATTACGCACAATGTATTTTCTTCGATTAATTTACACATTTACTTATATTTGTATTTTATTTTTGTTTATGTTTTTATTTATTTTTTAAATGCCAAACAAAACTGTTACTTTTTCGAATTTGTTAATCACCCTGCATGATTGACCCGGTGTTGCATTTGTAATCACAGAGGCTACGCAGGGTTGTATATGTAATTTTCGATATGATTTGGTGCAAATCAAGTCATATAAAGTGAGATCCTCCTATGAAATATGTTTGGGAAATCAAGTAGCAAAACACTCGATTTGAGTTTTGGCCAAAATCACATAAATGGAAACGCACTATTACATAGTTTTCAATCATATTATATTAATTTAACTCAACCATATAATTTTTATATTTCATTATAATATAATAGATTTTTATATTTAAAAAAATTTTGTGTATTTTTAACAATATCATTAATAGCATTGATTATAATATGGTTTTAACATAACAATAATCTTACTATGTTTAACAATAATATGGTTTGACTACATTTTTAGATTATGATTACCTCAGCCATGTTTTTTTTGTGTGTGCAGTTTTATGGAATCTTTATAGTTTAACAAACAAACATTTTTAAAATAACAGTTTTTGTTGTAACATCTTTGATCCATCCCTAAAAATGGTGGGATATGTAAATTAAACCTCGATCAAGTTATTTGTATGAGAACAATATCTTTTTTTAAATAAAATTAACTCTAGTTTAGGGAAAGTTTTTATGTGTTAATTTAAATAAAAGGATTATCCTTTTTAGTTAGATATTTTGGGAATAATTTAAATTTTTTTTGGGAATTTCGGAGATACACATTTTTAAATTGGGGATGAGACTGGAAAAAGATCTGAGAACCCTGGAAGAGGGTAAAACTTTTTTTTGTGTTTTTCATAATATCATTTAACAATTTAGTACCCCTAATAACCTAAGAAAAAACTTTTGGTTGCTCTAGTCCTTAACCTTGTATTATAACAGCTTGATTGAATAACTAAATTCAGGATATATAGAAGGCATATGAATTTCTGCGTCGATTTTTCCAAATATCAATTATTTTTCTAATTTTACCAAGACGACTAGACTTGCGCATATCCAATCAGTCTATAGAGGCACTCATAGATATCAAAGTAGATGACATGTGGTTTCAACAGAAGTATAGCGCTGGATGCCTCATACCCAAGAGCCCGCACGCAAACCCCAAAGGGTCTGTGAGCACATACATTATCTCAACCAGAATCGCACAAAGAGATCAAAACATGTAAAAATTTTAAATCAGTAGCATACCAGCTTTCAACAAGGTAGGTTTGTGTCACTTTGCTAAATATTTAGCAAACCAATGCATTTTCATTTTAACCACTTTTTTCTGTTGGGGGCCTTTGCTCATATCTTAAGCTATAATGAACATTCCTAGCATCTACCCATCCCTACTGAGATTCCTCTTAATTGTTTTTTTAAGTAATAAATTAAATTTCTCAATTATTTTTCTGTGGTATTTTACTATTGAATGGAATTTGCGGTTGTATATTGTACAATAACTAAATTTAAAATAAAATTCAAACACCACATACATGTATGCATATAAAATATTTATAATGTTGATTTTATTACATTTTTAATGAATTTTTTGTTTGTTTTATTTTTTATATAAACAATTGGTAGTTTTTTACAATGGTATAAATTGAAATGTAAGTGTGTGGAGGATGTGTGTGTATATGTGTGCGTGTCTAATGGCAACAATACACTTCGTTTTGATCCTTTTGCAATTTTATATTTAGTTGTTGTTGCGGAATGAACTTTAATTTATTTAGCATTGAAACCAGTTGGTACACAGAGCAATAGAGAGAAAAAGCAAAAAAAAAACCATCACAATCAAATATACTGGCCATAATCATGGTAACATATTGTGGTTATTGAGTGCAACAAAACAAGAGTTTACAGGAGGTAGAATTGCTCATGCTGCATTTTATGCATCTACCACGACTTCAATTTGTGCTGGAAGGTTACCAGGTAGTTCAAGGTAACGCCAGCTTTTTCATCATCACAATCACCACTTGAAAAACTCTACAGGCACCAGGAAATCTTTTAGATATATAGAGGTTTAGTTTTACAGAGTAAACGTCATGTAATTTTAAGTCATCAATAAAGTTTTCGTCATTACATTTGCCCGATGTACATCTATACATAAATTAAAACAGTAATTCATTTCGTGTTTGTCTGACAGGAAAAAATTTTGAAAGGAGGTACCTTAGTATCCTGATTTCAATATCTTATAAATATATTATTTCCAAGAAAAAGTGGAGAAAAAACAGTGAAAGTATGTCGATTTTGTTTACCGATTTAAAGTACTGCATACTTTAAGGCGTCTCTTATTTTTGAAAGCAGTATTTTTTAAGCAATGTTGCGCAACAGATGGCGCTGTCCTAAAATGATGTGTAACTCATTTCCTGTCTGCCTTTTACAGAGCTTTACAATAATTTTTAGAATTTTATATAAATTTTAGAATTTTATCCAGGGATTGGTACCTTTATATAAAGTAAATATGTGAGAGTCCTAAAATTTGGTGTGGGTTACTTTCAAAACAAAATCGAACAAAATAATGTCAGGACGCACACAACGTATGTCGGCACAGCTAGTCTTGTAAAAGATGTTCGATGTTCGTGCATGAGTTGCATGAGTAAGCTCATGAGTAAGCTCATGGTCATACTCGAACACAAACTAGCTTACTAAACACATACCTACTCATACCATGCTATTAGTGGGCAAACATCTGTTCGTATCATAAACGCAATTGAGCTGACCGAGTAAAACGTACTTTCTGTAATAGTAAGCGCCGTGTTTACTCGTCTCATGTTCGAAACACTCAGTTTGTTTTGTTTAGTAGTTGTGCAGAACTTTTGCATAAGGGTTGCTGCGATTTGCTTGCACTAGTGATTTTTTGTTTTTTTTTTTTTTGTATTCGTTTGTACACTCGAACTGTGATCGTGTTTAACTAAAATCATAAAACTGCTTTAATTCGCTCAAGTTCATGTTCAACATTTACTAATACTTATTCGAACTTACTTGTGGAAACTCTTCAAGCTCACTGCGTTACTTGTGTGCAATAAATGTATGAGTACATCAATACATCGACGGCTATCTGTATACCTTTAGATGTATTCCAAAATAAGGACTTCAAAAGACGACCTCGCACAAAACAATCAAGCGGAATAATGCAGTAGCCGGTAGTTTAGAGTAGTACTGGCAATTTATACTACATTTAATTACTCGATACTTCTTAATACTTACGAACGATTAACCAGAGATTTTCTTAAGTCTTTAAACTTAAATTTTTAATATAATATTAAAAGTATCGAGTAACTGCTTTTGAGTATTGACTACTCAAAAAAGGATCAAATACTCAATACTTGGCATCCTCTATTCAATACTCTGCCAGCACTACTTTAGAGTTAGAGTATTTCCAGCTGCTTCCAATAAATCTTTTGCACGAATTTTGGCCCCTTCCAAAAAAAATTATTCTAAAATTCAGAGTGAGGTATGGAGAGAGACGTAAGGCACTTTGAATTATTTCATCAAAACACATTTAAGGATCTATAACATTGATTCTTCCATTCATAAGCAGGTCCAACCTCATGCATTCAAAAAAAGTACGGCTTAAAAATTGACTGCAGTAAAATTCTCATTTAGGGAATTCTCGTTTTATTTAAATTTAGCTTGATGACAACGTAATTATTTTATACGTAAAAAATTCTTTCAGGGGGTAGTTTGAATAGTAGCTGCAGTCGGTCAAATTATTTTTTTTTTATCCTCTGTGAATTTTAACATATATGAGTATATATTTTATGGTATAAATACAACTGGGACCAAAGACGAACTTCGCACAGTACAACAAATTCGTCGAGAAAAATTCGTTGCGTTAATCGTCGACTGTAACATAATTAGTACGAACAAAACTTAATGAAGTGGCAAAACTTTGCAGATCTGTGGTCATTTTTATATTATTTTGTATCAGATTTTATCAACATTCATTGTTCTTTACTTTATTTATTAAAAAACTTAAAAATTTTAAAAGAAAAACGGGCACCTTGCACCAATTTCGTCGTTCGTCGGCATATTAAATAGAAATAAACCTATCGCAGAGTTCGCAACACACGACGAATTTCGTCGACGCACTGATTGTGTTCATTTTCATATACGCAATTGTATTCTATTTTTTTCGACAAATATTAGGAACGAAAAATTCGTAATTCGTCCCAGTTGTGTTTATAGCATTAAACCTTTGCTTATTACAAATAGGATTTTCACTATCGGGGCAATCACGTAAAGGTAAAAAAAGACCAGAAGGAAGTTTTAGCAAACCTTTGATACCGATCATATAACTTCAGATTTATATACGAACCTATTGCTGCAACGATTATTTAACTGCGTTACGAACGGAGCGACAAAACTAATTTAACTTTCACCATTTTGTTGCAGGATATAAAAACAAACCCTATAACTATAATACGGTTATTTACAATACGCTGTAGAATAGCAAACATATACATACATACATACGTTGTGTGTGTTTTTTCAGAGCTGTACCAATTTATATCAACTCTGGTTATTTCATTTTATGTTGTTATTTTAGCTGCTGATGTATGCATTATTTACTGAACACTCGTACAAAAAACGAGTTAATTGAATAAAAATATTTTGTATACCAAAGCCGCGATTGCTGTTACATGTAATAAAAGAAAATTCAACCAAAGAGCCAGCGAACACATCTGCCTGCACACATGTATCATGGTGGATTTTCTTTAATTCAATATTTTATCCTTCAATTGTTTTGCTGTTTCATCGTTGCTTTTTTTCTGTGTTGCATGTAAAAAACTATAAATATTTAAAAACAGAACTATAGCCTGGCATTGACAGCAAAAATAGCTTTAACAAAAAATATTTTATAGTAAAAAAAAAAAAAAAAAATAGGGCAATTAAAAAATCATGTTTGATTTAAAGTAAATTACAAGTTTATATCCGATAATTGAATTTATAATTAAAATAAGCTTTTATTTAAATTAAATAAAATTTGTAGTAAAAAACAGGCTTAATTTTGATGCTCAGAGTTAAGAGATGCATTAACTCAATGTTCTGCACAAAAAAAAAATACTTAAAAAACCATGGGATGAGAAGGAATTTATTGTGCTTAATAAGAATCTACTTACAGTTTTTATTTGTCACGTCGGGATTTTTTTTAATGGGCGTGGCAAAGATTATTCGTTTAATAAAGCGTGCACATTAGTATTATTGCTATAATTCGATAATGGCTTATCCAATTTATATAAATAGACCATCAGAAGATTTAGTAAAATTACCTTCAAGTTATTTGAGCTCACTTGTATAGGTCTATTCAATGAATTTGGGATTATCTGGAAATCAGTGGCGAAAAATATGAAATAAAAAAAATGTTTGCTTCGTTAGTGGTGTGAGTTAGACTCAAACACGTAGGGTTCCGTACTACGTTTAGCACAACTTTAAAAACTCAAGTTGTTAATTTGTTCATGTCTTATGGGGCACCCCTTAATTTTTAATAATTTTTAATACTAGAGCATACGTTTAGAAAGGAAGGCCAAATTACTCAAATTCGCGTTATCTAGGGAACACCCTTTTATTTTTTTTTAATTTATTTTCCATACTTGTTGTTACCGTAGTTATTGAAAATAAAATATAATCTGTATAAATTTTCAATATCAGCCTATCAGGTTATAACGAGTGATTTTTTAAGAGCTTGAGAATTTTTAAAAAAAAAAAACGCATAAAATTTGCAAAATCTCATCGGTTCTTTATTTGAAACGTTAGATTGGTCCATGACATTTACTTTTTGAAGATAATTTCATTTAAATGTTGACCGCGGCTGCGTCTTAGGTGGTCCATTCGGAAAGTCCAATTTTGGGCAACTTTTTCGAGCATTTCGGCCGGAATAGCCCGAATTTCTTCGGAAATGTTGTCTTCCAAAGCTGGAATAGTTGCTGGCTTATTTCTGTAGACTTTAGACTTGACGTAGCCCCACAAAAAATAGTCTAAAGGCGTCAAATCGCATGATCTTGGTGGCCAACTTACCGGTCCATTTCTTGAGATGAATTGTTCTCCGAAGTTTTCCCTCAAAATGGCCATAGAATCGCGAGCTGTGTGGCATGTAGCGCCATCTTGTTGAAACCACATGTCAACCAAGTTCAGTTGTTCCATTTTTGGCAACAAAAAGTTTGTTAGCATCGAACGATAGCGATCGCCATTCACCGTAACGTTGCGTCCAACAGCATCTTTGAAAAAATACGGTCCAATGATTCCACCAGCGTACAAACCACACCAAACAGTGCATTTTTCGGGATGCATGGGCAGTTCTTGAACGGCTTCTGGTTGCTCTTCACTCCAAATGCGGCAATTTTGCTTATTTACGTAGCCATTCAACCAGAAATGAGCCTCATCGCTGAACAAAATTTGTCACATTTTAACATTTCGAACCGAACACTGATTTTGGTAATAAAATTCAATGATTTGCAAGCGTTGCTCGTTAGCGTTGCTCATGATGAAATGTCAAAGCATACTGAGCATCTTTCTCTTTGGCACCATGTCTGAAATCTCACGTGATCTGTCAAATACTAATGCATGAAAATCCTAACCTCAAAAAAATCACCCATTATATGCAAAATCGTGTCATTATCGTAAAACCCTTTAATTTTTGGTTTTATTATTTGTTTATGGTATAGGTGACAAATTTATACATAATCTGGGTATATTTAAAGTTTCTAACCGGTTCAAATATTTGGCTACATACATACGTAAATATTTGTCACTTTTGCAAAACCGTTTAATTTGTATTTTTTTATATTTTTTGCTCTAGCGGACATAAATTTACGCACTCTGTATAAATTCATGTGTAAAAAATTAAAGTCATATTTGCGAAAATTTCATCACTATCGGAACACAATTAAAATTTTAGTAATCGTTGGTACAGTGGCCATAGTAATACACTTTCCATAAAAATATCAGGAGCCTACCTATTGTGTTTCACTGACGAAACACCCTATAATTTTTAGTAATTGTCATAAAAGTCGACCTATGACGGTTTAAATTATAAGGCCTTATAAATGCAAATCACGTCACTGTCGGAAAACCCTTGAATTTTTGCTGTTGTTTATAGGGGTCATAGTGATACACCTTCTGTAGAAGTTTAAGAGTCTATCTATTATCGTTCAAAACCTAGGCCAAATACATGCAAATCACGTCACTATCGGAACACCCTTTAATTTCTAGGTTTAATTTTGTATACTTGTTTATAAAGCGAACATAGTTTTAATTATAGTCTGAACATTTTAAGTGGGTGGTTGCCTCCTACAGCTTAAGAAGTAAAACATAAACGCAACTTTCGGAACACACTATAAGATTTATTGTTTCTTACTATAGCGGCCACAGTTATACACCTTCTGTGAAAATTTCAAGAGTCAACCTATTATGGTACAACACTTAGGCTATATGCACGAAAATTACGTCACTATCGGAACACCCTATAATTTTTAAATTTATTTTTTTTACACTTGTTTATATAGCGAACTAAGTTTTGATTACTGTTTGTAAATTATAGGTGTATGCCTCCTTCAGTTCAAGAAATAAACACATATACGTGAATAACACGCGTCTATTGCAACATCCTATAAGTTTTAGTATTTGTTGCTATAGCGGAAATAGTTATACATCTTTTGTGAAATTTTTAAGAGTCTACCTATCACGGTTCCAGAGATAAAAGGCGGTGACAGACGGATGGACGGGCAGACATTGTAGCAAAAACAATAGGGTTAAGTTTTTACCCTATGGGTACGGAACGCTAAAAATGTTTATGCCATTTACAATGTTGCCACAGGCTGCATGCAAAATGACCCAATGAAAAATCGCCCAAAAGCAACAATGAAAAATTGCCCAAGAAATCTTCATACAAAATTGGGTAATATTTCATATGAAAAGTAATCCAAAAATTTTGGGTGTTTTTTCGTCATTTTTGGAGAATAATTCATTTTTATATGTTTTAATGAAAGATCACCCATTTTTGATAATAAGAGAGAAAAAACAATGATTTGTCTTAATAGTGTTATATTTTTAATAAAAAATTATCACTAATAATAAGTAGTTATAAAGTTAACCTTAAACCACAGAAGTGTTAAGATTAAAAATTTATTAGGATTTAAACTGGAAAAATAAGCAACTTAGTTTCTGTCTGCTTTTCCAAAAAACTGTTTAATTAACAGAAAATGTATTGACATCACATTTAAGGTTGTACTAATGGCAGTTTGCAAAAAGCTTCTGATTATTTAAATAAATTGTTCTGTCGAAAAAGTACAAGCTGCTTTGTTTCTTTTATATTTATTTCTTTTATATTTATTTATTGTAATTAATGTGTTTATTGTTAAACGCAGTCAAAAATTAAAAAAAAAATAATAATAAAGGTACAAATAGTTTGCTAATATGAGTTGAAAATAATTATTTAAATTAATAAATTAATTATTGTTAAACTTTAGAATTAGGCGCCGCAGGCAAAAAGTTTTTATAAAATATGAAAAATCGCAAGATCGATTTTATCGAAAATTTTTAATAAAAATTTTTACGAAATTTTTTATAAAAATTTGTATAAAATTTTATCGAATTTTTTTTGTAAAACTTTTGTCGTAATTTTTTTGTAAAAATTTTATCGAAATTTTTTTTATAAATTGTATGGAAATTTTTTTACAAAACATATATTGAAACTCTTTTGGAAAAATATTTTCAAAAATTTCTGTAAACATTTTTTTGAAAATTTTTTTAAAAATTTATATAAAATTTTTTTTGTAAAAAATTGTTTGAAAGTTTTTTGCTAAAATTTTTTTGTAAAAGTTGAGACCTTCCTCCAATTTATATTGCGTCAGACTATAGCTCATTGATTGCTCCTGGTTCTCGGTGGGCATTCTGTGGGTTTATCGGCTACCTCCATGTGTATTGCTTTCAATAAAGGATACAAGTCAAAGCAGAAAAACCCAACTAACCTAAAAAGAATCAAAAATCGCTCCTCGCAGGGTGCTATTGATCCAGCGAGATCTGTATGCACTCCATGCGATCTACTGGTAGCCATCTAATATTTGAGCCGTTTATTTTGAAAATGGTATTAGTCACTTTGTTTTTAAATTGATATATTTAAGGATTTGCCACTCTCTAAATAAACATCTTTGCCTTAATTTAAATAATTAATTTCAACTTATATGAGCAAACTATTTGTACCTTTATTATTTTTTATTCATATATATTTCATTTCATATTTATTTTAATGAACGTCTACAATATTTATTTGCCTACATTGGCAAATTTATTTATTTAACTTCTTGTATTTTGATAGCAGAAAGCTTCCTAACAGACTGTAATCACAGATTACATACAACTTCTTCTCAAAGCTTGCTCGATGAGTTAAATCAACGGTTCAATTAATTTAAATCAATGATTTAATTTAGTAACGTTTGTAGCGAACGTGACCACGGTTACTCACAGTTCCTTTGGCAGCACACCCCCAGGAGCAGCAGGTGTCACAGCTTTTTTGGATTTTGATCAAAGATTATATACAGAAGTTGCAAGCTCAAAACATTCTCGATAAATTAAAACAATATCCATGCCCTTACTAAAACTATTGACATTTTTATATTTAATAAGAAAACTATAAATAAATTTGGGCGATAATTCATTTATATTTGGGTATTTTTTTCACAATTTTTCGACCAAATTTCCATTACTTTTTTGTGGGCAATTTTAAATTTTTTCATTTTTGTTTTTGGGCGATTTTTCATAGGGCCATTATGCATGCAGCCATAAAAACCATGAAAATTTCAACGATTATTATTATTTTTTGTTCGTAAAAAGTTTATGAATAAATAGTTCATAGTAAATTTTATTCATTTTAAACCGACTTCAAAAAAGAAGGAGGTTATCAATTTGTCTGAATGTTGTTTTTTTTATGTATGTAATCGCAGAACTCAGCTATTTCTGAACCGATTTAAAATTTTTTTCTTTATTTCAAAGATTATGCTTTCAGGTTGGTTTAAAAAATTACGTGTCGCTATAGCTCCCAACAGCAGAAAATAATAAAAAAAAAATAAATTTAAAATTTAAAGGGTGTCCCCATAGGTGACGTAATTTGATCTATTTGGGCCTATCTTTTGAACCATTATAGATAAAACCTTGAAAATTTGACAGAATGTCGATGACCGTTATAAAAAAAATGTGTAAATATTCAAAATTTTAAAGGGTGCTCCAATAGTTCATTTAATGTGATGTATATGGCCATACTTTTGTACAGTTGTACACAGACCGCTGAAATTTACAAAGAACCTCTATTGCTAGTCAGCTATAACAAAAAGTATAAAATTTGAATTTGAAATAAAAGGGGGTCCCAATAGTTAATGCAATTCTATGTATGTGGCCAAACTTTTGAACTGTTATAGACAGACATCTGAAATTAACAAGGAACCTGTATTGCAAAGTCCCCTATGGCAAGTATAGAATTTGAATTTGAAAACTAAAGGGTGTCCCCATAAATTATGTAATTTGATCTATATGGCCCTATCTTTTGAACCGTTAAACACAAACACTTGAATATTAGGCAGAATATCCAACGTTATAGACAGATAGTTGAAATTTACAAAGAATCTTTGTGACCTAGTCCTCTATAACAACAGGTCTCTAATTTATAAATAAATTGTAAATTAAAGGTTGTCCGAATAGGTGATGTTATTTGATCTATGTGCCCCTATCATTGAAACTGTTATAGACAGAGGCTTGAATGGTGTCTCCATAAAAGACGGATGCTGGTGAAAATAGCTTAACTTTTGAACAGTAATAGGGAGAGGCTTGACATTCAAATAGTCTTTATTTTTTTCCTCTAATTTTGGCGCATCTTTTATTTAGTTTAAATCTAATTCTTACAGATTACTTCTTACATTTTTAGTTTAGAATTGGTGCCCTTCTATCTGTTTTGAAGTCGGTTTTTTTTTGCAAGAATTATTATCATTAACGAATTTTTTGTTAAAATGGACTTACACCACTTTCAAAGAAAACGGTCCAGCGTGCAGCAAAAAAATTAGAAAAAAAAATTTCATAACCAAAATCATATAGTCGCACTTATCAAAACAGACGGACAGACATACATATATGTAGATGGAAAGACAAATTTTTAAAATTTGCGGTTTTGTATTCCATTACGATTACTAACTGAAGCAGCAACATTTTCATATGTAACGAGTGATTTTTTAAGAGCTTGAGAACTTTTTTTTAAAAAAAACGCATAAAATTTGCAAAATCTTATCGGTTCTTTATTTGAAACGTTAGATTGGTCCATGACATTTACTTTTTGAAGATAATTTCATTTAAATGTTGACCGCGGCTGCGTCTTAGGTGGTCCATTCGGAAAGTCCAATTTTGGGCAACTTTTTCGAGCATTTCGGCCGGAATAGCCCGAATTTCTTCGGAAATGTTGTCTTCCAAAGCTGGAATAGTTGCTGGCTTATTTCTGTAGACTTTAGACTTGACGTAGCCCCACAAAAAATAGTCTAAAGGCGTCAAATCGCATGATCTTGGTGGCCAACTTACCGGTCCATTTCTTGAGATGAATTGTTCTCCGAAGTTTTCCCTCAAAATGGCCATAGAATCGCGAGCTGTGTGGCATGTAGCGCCATCTTGTTGAAACCACATGTCAACCAAGTTCAGTTGTTCCATTTTTGGCAACAAAAAGTTTGTTAGCATCGAACGATAGCGATCGCCATTCACCGTAACGTTGCGTCCAACAGATATTTTTAAAAAAATACGGTCCAATGATTCCACCAGCGTACAAACCACACCAAACAGTGCATTTTTCGGGATGCATGGGCAGTTCTTGAACGGCTTCTGGTTGCTCTTCACTCCAAATGCGGCAATTTTGCTTATTTACGTAGCCATTCAACCAGAAATGAGCCTCATCGCTGAACAAAATTTGTCGATAAAACACATTTCGAACCGAACACTGATTTTGGTAATAAAATTCAATGATTTGCAAGCGTTGCTCGTTAGTAAGTCTATTCATGATGAAATGTCAAAGCATACTGAGCATCTTTCTCTTTGGCACCATGTCTGAAATCTCACGTGATCTGTCAAATACTAATGCATGAAAATCCTAACCTCAAAAAAATCACCCATTATATATTTAAATTGCCACAACTTCACAAAATGCACATAAAAATTGTATTTTGCCTGTAGAGTGAAGCACACAAAAGAAAAACATTTAAACCTAATTGTTATTGTTAGAAAATTTTACTAATATTATTAAAAACACAATTACATTAGGTTGTGTATGTGTATCCGTGTGAGTGTGAGTGTGTTTACTTGTTTACTTTTATCTTTACGTTTAAAAAGTTTTATGGCTTTTCCTTGTTTCCGTATGTGCAGCATATTTTGCTGCGACAAGTGTTTTTAACTTTTCTTACCCTTTCCTTTCAAGCCACAAATGAGTATTAGTTACCATTTATTTTTTTTTTTAACCAACCAACCAGCCAAAGGAGAGAGATAAAAATATTGAAAAAAAAAATATTGCTTATTGTTAAGTTCAGAGTAATTTAGTCATGGTGGAGCGGAAACTTAATTAATATTGTCTTGTATCTTCACTGTTATTTCTTGTGTTTTTCTTTCGCTCTACAGCGTGGTTATTGTTTAACGTTACAAATTAAGCAAAATCTTCTTAAATAACTAATACGGACAAGTAGTAATCTTCACGCTTCTTTTATTCGCAAAGGGAAAAAAAACGTTGTTGATTGAATAACTCTCTAATAGGTTTATGCCGCGAAGTAGAAATTGACGATCAATTTATTTAGCGTAATTTGTTGTGCTTTAGTTAAACATGTTTATTTATTAGTCTTGTTAAAGGATAAATTTAAAATAAGATTTTATACAAAGTTTACAAGCAACTTTGCTTTTTTTCCTCAAAAGACCGTTAAGTCTGTAATGGTTCAATTACGTCAGTGAATTACAAGAAATATATTAAAAAGGAATAAAAAAGGTTATGGTAAGAATGAATTTTATTTAAAGCTTACATGTAAGCATGTTTTAAAACGTGAGAAACACGACTCCTGCTTACAACTGAAATGATTTTTCATCTTAAATTCTTACTAAGAAGCACTATAATTTCGAAAAATATGATTGATATACTGAATATTTTATAGCCCTTAGAAGAGACAGTGATAAGCAAGGATAGGTTAGGTAAAGCGGGCCGCCCGCACAAGGCGAGTTTACTTGGAGGCCAATAAGGCCCATTGTGATGCCCCACTATTCCCTATAAAACTCCAATACCGCTAGTTCGTAAGAACTACTTGGAGCTTTTCACAAAGCCTAGTAGACTACTCAGTGTCGCATCTCTGAGACAGTCCAGGTCCGCAAAGAATCTTTAGCCCAAAAACTGTATCGTGCTTTTTTGAAGAGCCGGGCAGTCACAGACAAGGTGCTAAACTGGTTCCTCCTCCTTTGCACCCATACAGCTTCTGCAGCACCCGCCACGAGTTATTCCCATACGGTACAATTATACAGTGCCCCGTTATGCTGCCTACAAGAAGTGATATCGAGTTTTTTCTCGGGAGTCAGCAGTGCTTTCGTCCTTTTCTTGACAATTGAAGGCTAAAGAATTTTAGACAATCTGCAAGTGGTTAATGTAGACCACCTGCGAGCCATTTGCTTTAGCGACCATTCCCGCTGTGTGTTAGATATTTCGACCAAAGGTGTATTGATGTCCCTTTGGGCATCTACCACATCCAGACTCGAGCCGTTCCTAGCACATTGATCGGCCATTTCATGCCCTGGGACCCGCCCAAGTAGGACTAAATGCATGTCAACACACATCTAGACTTCACTACTTTCAAATCAAGGGCCTTAATGGCGGCATAACTATCTTAACAAGAATAAGTGATCAGGATTTCCACAAGGACTTTCATTATTTTCCTCTGACTATAAATCTCGATTTTTTCTATCAGAAAATTCAATTCGAACAAAGTGACCAAAGTTTGTTAGTACGCTCTATTGTCTTCCTATGCCACCAGGCATAATTTCGTGAGATGAAAGGATTTAGAAACCGTAACCATATTTTTTTTTTAAGTTCGGAAATCTGTGCAGAGTATGTACTGAATGTATGGGAAAACTTTTCTATTGCATGCTTTTTTTTCAAAAACCTATTTAGCTCGATGTATTCATTCATCTTCACACACATTATGCGAATAAACTATTGACCGTAAGTTTACAAAATAAATAATAAATGGCTTTACAACTTTAAACCAGAGTACGGAAATAAACAAAACGAAACGTTTGCTTTCGTTTTGTTTTTTGCGGTGATTAATACAAAAACAGAACAATTGTGAAATTTAGTTTTGCTCGTAAAAACAAACTGTACATTTATTAAAACGTACTCAGGTAGAAAATAAAACAATAACAATACAAAGAAGATTTTGAGAAAAAAAGTTTCGCAAACGTTTTCTAAATGATTTGCTTATTATGGTAGAAAATCTATTAGCCGTATATAACTTCCTTTACTTTCGAATAATATTAAAAGACAGGGTTTATGATTTTTTTTTTGTAATAATTGTTGCTTGGTTAGACTACAATAATATAAGAAGAAAAAGAAGAAAATAAATCATAAACAAAATCGGCAATCTATAATCGAATGAACTAAAGCAACAACCCTAAAATCTAAATATCTGCTTCTGTTTTGCTCGCAATTGTACAATTGTAATGGTTTATCAATCCAAGTAGATGAGTGCTCTTTGTTTTGGTTTTGCTCATGTACAAAACGAATATAAAATGTTGGCGAGACAATTTATTTGTTTTCATACCCTATTTTTTGTGTTGTATTTTAAAACAAAAAATAGCTAATGGCACGATACAAAACTAAACCGCCAGGGTATGATATCGTTAGCTTCCTCCAAAATCTGCAGTGCGACCTATACCTTCGAACAGGCAGTGAGACTCCAAATTCAGCTAGGTAAAATTAAAATGAGTTTAATGGTGCTCCTCCAGTAAAAAAAGAGTTAAAAATGTTGCTTCATCAATTTACGACTTATTAAATAAAAATTACTAGGTTATACATGATAACCAAAACGATTACACGTAGTTGAGTAAAGCAATCACCAATAACAGTACCGCAGTACAGCTATCCGAGAAACCCAATCAGCCAGTGTGAGAATGAAACGCAAACCCCTCGAAGGCCGAACAAAAGAGACTCTCAGGCTATACCTACTTTGCGACAAAAATACACTACTTAGAAAGCAAAGTTTTGCATGACGTAAAACGTGTGTTATGTATAAATTAAAAATAAAATCCTTTTTAGGAAAAAATCGGTTTAACCGAAAATAAACAAAAAAAACTGTGAAACCAGTTTCCGGTGATAATAAATGCCCCTATTGCGGTTCACAACTTTTTTAATAATTTGGTCGTCTTTCATAAATCGGTATTGCCATTCACAACTTAAATGGCGGTTGACTTTTTGGTTGTGTTTAATGGTATTGCGGTTCACCATTTTGTATGAGCTTGGTTGACAAAAACGAGAAATATACACAACTGCTTATTAGCAGTTGAGTCAAACACAACTAAAAATCGTTGTGTTCCACAACACAAAAAAATAATTTGGTTGAGTCAAAGTCGGGTTGGCTGACAGACGACCAAACTTAGTCGAGTTGAGAACGGCAATAGGGGTAAAAGTCTTACCACTACCAATAATTGATCAACATTGTAACTTGTTATAATTATTTTAGTAATAAAAACTGGCAAAATTTATACAAAATAAAACAAAAGTTACCCATTGAAATTTTCTTATCTTCATTTAAAGAATTTTTTTTTAGAAAAGAATTTAATTTTAAAAACATTTTCTTCTTGCTCCTGTCTTTCTTTGTCTCAGTGAAATTTTTTTTTCTTATATTTTTAACAGTATTTTTTCTTTGTGGAATAATAAATTTGATAACAACCGTAAAACTTTTTCATAAGATATTTACAAGTTTTTCTAGTAGAGGAATAAATTTTATTTTTTATTGTAGTTGTAGTTGTATAAAACAATAACATGCAACCAATGTTGCCTCAAGAAGCAAAAAACGCAAAAAAGAGAAAGCATAACTTTAACCATTATGAAAGAAACACATTGTGACAAACTCTCGTTTATTCGCGAATCTAAGTACACAGACACATAAAGCAACAAATTTGAATATTCCCCAGCAAACATATAAGTTTAATCTTAAATGGAAAAGGATTTCATAAATGATACGCATTTGCAAATGTTTTTATACATACACTCTTGTTTAACTAATCAATTTCAGATAAAGGAATGTGAGAAATTATATTGATTCAACATGATCCCATCTAAACTCGTCATTTGGTTGAAACGAAGTCGACCGCTACATAAAGCTTTTCCCATTTTTTGTTTTTACTATGTCACATTTCTAAAATGTTATAAAAATGTGCGCAAATACTTTTGGAAAAAAGTGTGAACACAGTTTGTTAGTATATTCTATTGTCGTCCCATTAAACCAGGTTTGATTCGCTGAGATGAATGGACATAGTGGCTATTTTCCGCATAGAAATCATATACTAGAAATTTGCTCTAAGTCACATTCTAAAAATGTTTAAAAAAATCATAAACACAGTTTGTTGGTATGCTGAATTGTCTGCCTGTTCCATCAGGTTTGATTCCCTCAGATCGAAAGGTTTGGACTCAGTGGTTATTTTCATTAGAGAACATACATAATGCAATAAGTCACATTTTCGAAATGTTATAAAAATGTTCACAATTAATTCTGGAAGAAAGTGTGAACACAGTTTGTTAGTATGATCACCAGGTTTGATACCCTGAGATCGAAGGGTTTAGACACAGTGGTTATTTTCATTAGAGAACTCATATAATACAATAAGTCACATTATAAAAAAAAAGAAAAAAGTGTAAACACAGTTGTTTAGTATGATCTAATGTCTTCCCATTCAAACACGTTTGATTCCCTGAGATTGAAGGGTTTGGACAGTGGCTATTTTCCTCAGAGAACTCATATACTAGAAATTTTTACTAAAACACAGTTTTAAAATTTTTTAAAAATGTATACAAAAATCTATGGAAAAAAGTGTGAACACCGTTGTTTAGTATGATCTATTGTCCTTCCCATTCCACCAGGCGTGATTCCTTAGATGGATGGTTTTCGGAAACAGTAACCAAGTTTCTTACAAAAGTCTGAAAATCTGTGCAGATTATGGACTGAATGTATGGCAAAACTTTTTTATCGCATGGCATAGATGGGGGTAGTGCACTAAATTTTGATTGAAATCAACATTGCACTACCACTAAATCATATTGCAAAAGAAATTATTGCACTATTTTTTTTTTGCAGCTTAGTGATAAACTGCAAAGCTGCACTAGAAATCAAAAAAATTTAGTGGTAGTGCAAATGTTTGCACTACCACTCAACGCAAATTTAGTGCAAGAATTCTTCACTCACTCAATTGATTGCAAAATTTTTACTTGCAATCAAAAAAAAAAAATCAATTGATTGCAAAATTTTTACTTGCAATCAATAAAAGCTGCATTTATTCATACTCTCAATCAACTTGCAAAAATTATTGGTCATAAGAATTTTGAAATAAATTCGTTTTTTTTTTTTTGAATATTTTACACCAAAATAAAAAAAGTCATGGAACGTAATGAATTTTTTATTCAGTATTAAAACAAGGTACATAATGGTAACAAATTAATTATTAATACTATATAACAGTTACATAAAAATTTTCAAAGTCAGTTCGAACATTACTAGGTAAGTTAGATTCCTAGATTTTAGTGGAATTGAGGAAGTAAATAAAACGAATGTTTACATCACGAGTCTTCTCATATCTTTGATATTAGATAATTCAACAGTAGAACAAAATGATAGCATATGAATAGAATTAAATACTTCTCTACTGGATTTTGAGACTGAATCGGGTTGTCTTAACAAATATCCAGTAATTAGGCAAATGTTTTTAAAATTCAATACGCATTTGCCTTCTTTTGCACCTGTGAGGCCTTTATTTTTCTTTAGTGGAATGGTAGATACTCAGAATATAAAAAATTTGGTGGTAACAGTTTTGAAAAGTTTGTTGCAAATAATTTTTTGAATTTACTTTTTTTATGTATCCATTTTGTTTATTGAAATAAAAAAAAGTTTGTTAAACTAAAAATTAATTAAATTAATTTTTGAAGGTCTAGATGGTTATACTCGTATATTTCTGTTACATATATAAATTAATTTACTGTTTTATATAATCATTAATATATATAAAATAAATTGAATTATATTTTTAATGAAGTATTAGTCTTCACTTTTGAATTAGTGAACAAAAATAACAATAAATCAAATTGACCCTCAAATTGAATGCAAAATTTCTTCTTGCAATCAACTTGAGTGAAGAAAAAAAAGTTGCAATATATTGCTGATTGCATTTTTTGAAATCAAAATAATTAAATTTTAGTGCAAAGACTTTTTAACTCACTACCACTAATGTTGATTGAGGCTGCAAATTTTGCAATCACCATTAGAAATCAAAAAAATAATGCAATAATTTTGCAATATCACTTAGTGTGAGTGAAGATTGCAGAATTAGTGCACTACCCCCAACTATGTCGCATGGTATACTTTTTTTAAAAACCTATTTAACTCGACGTATTTATCTTCATACATATCTTACACCTTACATCGAAAAGCCACATAGTATCAAAGTTTACACAACTGAAGTTGAAAGCAATCCAACCAATGAGGCTTTTTGGCAGAAAGAAACCTGAAACCTCTACTATACAATTTCGATGCTAAAACCTAGCTTCAAACTTAGAAACAAATCAAGGATTTCAAAATAGAACTCTACGAAAGTACTACTATGATCGCTCCCTGGTATACAGAAAAAAATTCAAACAATACAAACAAAAAAGGATCTAAACGTGTCATTGTTTTAAGTAGATATAGCGAAAACTGTAGTATGGTATTTTAAAAAGCTTAAAACTTATCCAAATCCACTCGCCCATAAAATCCTAAATGATCATGGTTACATTCGACTTGACCGAACATCAGGAAGTTGAGCCGCAAATGATAAAGGCAATGGGGCACTAAACAATTTTTATGTTTAACACTGCCTGGACTTAGGAGGTATATTTGGTTTTACTTTTAGACTTAAAAAATGGTTATTTATGCTTATAGTTAAAATACCTTGAAGATATAATAAAAATAATTAAGTAAAAAAATATATTATCCTTAAACGTTTAAGTTTGTGTTTGCTGGGTTTTTATATGTGTTTGCATGCTTTGAAGTGTTTTTACAAAAAGACACTTTGAATCTGTGTTAGTAATAATACTCATTCATACAACTCCTTACATGATAACCATGCAGTATGTTAAATTTATAACGTTACGTTGGTATTTATAGCCTGTTTCTTTATAACAAGCAAACAAGTAGAAAATATGAAGATAACTTTATTCACCTACACACAAACAAGGATACAAGCCTCTTCGAAGGGTATAAGACGTAATATTGAGGAAACGGAAAAGCTTAAATGTTGTTGGTTTTCTATTTTTGTTTTTTTTTTTATTTTAAAATTTACTTGTTAGTTTGATTTTCTTTGTCATTTAAGTACTTAAGCATATGTTATTTTTGATAGTTTGGGTGTTTTTGGCAGCATTAACAAGTTGGTTTTTTTCCACAACACTAATGCTATTAAAAGTATCAAATTTTTATGGGTTTTTTTGTTAAAGGAAAAACTTTGTTACAATTTTTTAAAAAGTTTTTTTTTTGTGGGTTGTCGTAAATTAAACGTTGCACAGTGATGCAAATCTGTCTCTTTGACATAAATTTGTGGTCTTTGGGTTGGTTAATTGCCTCGGTCATAGGAGTTTAAAGTAAATATTTGATTGGTTATGAAAAAGTTTCAACAAGTTTTGGTAAAATATGGCTAGAGTGCTTAAAATAATATGAGAATGTGTGAATATGTGATTCAACATAAAAATGTACAACTTAGCACTGATGTGGTCGAGAAGTATCCTAAATACGGATAGTCAGGTCACACCTGGAGTAATTATCAATTATGTTTTATTTTATTTAATTCAGTAGTTGTTGATAGCGTTCGATCCATTCGATTTCACGTTACTATACATTTACACGTTATATTCTACACGCAGAGAAAAAACATGGTTGTGGTATGGTCACAAGAACTATGCCATATTCTCTGTAACAATATATGGTTTCGAAGAACAACTTATAGTTGTTTTAATCAATACTATGGTCACGACAAACAAATTCTTGTTGCTATTTGATCATTAAATGGTTACCACAACCAAAAATACATCATTATTGGTTTCTACTATACAATTTTCAAACCACATATAAACATGATAAGTTTGCTAGCATGTAACCACAGTATGACTAAAACCAAATAAATAACGTTTTGTTTTTTTTAAGTTTTTTGTTTAGATTTGTAAAATTATTAAAATCTAATATTTCGGATTTCTTTGAAAAAATAATAATTAAGAATTGATTCGTTTTCAATATCGAATGCTTAACAAGATAAACTAATTAATAATTGCGTGTTTATTATAAGATAAGTTTATAAAAACAAATAAGGTATATTTTTATATTTATATATCTCACTATATTTATTTAATTTATTTCATAATAAAATTTTATTATTTTCAATGTTATTTTTAAGTCAGACAATAATGTGGTTTTAACATAACAATATTATGATTATGTTAATAATAATATGGTTTGACTGCAACCATATAATTCAATCATAATATGTGGCTCTTAGATTATGGTTACCTCAACCATGTTTTTTCATCACGTGTAACAATTAAATTGATCTTTATATTTTTAATGCCTGTAGTAATTTTCTCTAGAATGGAAGGTTTCTTTGATTACTATGATACCTAAACCAGGAAAAGATCACGCGAAGTTAGAATCATATTGATCACTAAATATTTTATATAAGATTACAAAACTATTTGAGAAAATATTAATTACAAAGCTGAACTAAAGGATTTATTACGAATTATCAATTCAGCTTTAAAAGACAGCACAACACAATTTTTTTTTTTGTTAAAGAGAAGTAACACTCAGGCAATTAATGCCTACATTAACTGTGCTACTTCCTTTGGAAAGGGATAGAAGTAGATAAGACAGATTAGGTTAGTGTTATAGTAAAGCTTCGTTTCTGGCAACACTGCAATTGCACGTTGTTATTATTTTTATAACAGTGTTGCAAGCGCCTCTGGTATTATTTAGGGGAATTATTTTGAAGTTGGCATAGCCAATTTATAATTATTTTACTTCGCCGGCGATTTAGTGCTATGAAGTAATTCCGGCGAAGGAGAGCACTGTGATATGCATTATTATAAAGAAAAGTTAATACATATCAGAAAAATTGATGTTGACACAGCTGAGATTTGAACTCGTGACCATTGCTTAGTAGTCAACGTGCTAACCACTTAAGCTACAGCACCCCCTCAACAATAATATTTGAATTTTATAAATTTTAGAATTTTAAATAAAGCCTATGTTACCCAGGGATGGGTACCATTATATAAAGCAAATATCTAAACCATATCTGAAGCACTATAAAAGTAAGAGTCTTAAAACATGGCGTGGATTATTTTCAAAGCAAAAACGAACAAAATATTATTAGGATGCTGACGAAGTGGCGGGTTCAGCTAGTATTATAATATTTGTATACCTCAACAATTACCCCCGCGTGTTCCAATTGTCACTGCAGTAGATTGCAAATGCTTTGACGCGGTTCTCTCGGGGAAAATAGGAACACCAGACGCTAGGGTTCCTAGAACCTAAATCTGGAAGAAAAGGTCTGTTGTTTTATAACACGGGTTCTTTTCGAGGCCCGACCAGTGCCCAAAGGACTGGTACCACGGGAATCGGTAGCCCCACATAGAGCCTACTCCTCTCTGTGACCGGTTGTTGGTGAGGTCTCCTTCGGGTGTACATGTGGTGGTTGTGGTTTAAGATCGATTTATGTAGATGTGGTACACGGTCGATCAAATGTGCTGTTGCATTCTCAACAAAACGGAGTTTGGATAGTCTCCAAACCCCTAAGCAAGAAGCTCTAATATCTAATCTAGGCTTGCCATATTATATAAATTGCTACTCATTGTGACTGTATCACAAATAAATTGCGATACTAGCGGCAACGTCATATCGTGGAGTGTTGCTATACTACACAATGGGGGCGCTAGTCTACGCTTACATTTCACTCGGTGGTAAGACCAGCGTGGGATAAGTACATCAAGGCAGGTGCCCACGTTAATCTTGTTCCATATACCTCAACAATCATATGCTTCTAACATAATAATATTATATTTCAATTCTATTTTTAATCAAGCACAAGGTCTTTTTTATATAAAAATATTTAAACAATTTTTATTTACAATATTTCGCTACACCATTGGGTAGCATCTTCAGGAAATAAAAATAATAAAAGTTTTAAAAATTTAAATGATTGATAAAAAAGACCTTGTGCTTGATTAAAAATAGAATTGAAATATAAAAAAAAGGTCAAAAACTGCAATAACTATATAATAATATTATGTTAATAATATGGTTTGACTACAACTATATATAATAGGTTGCTCTTAGAATATGGTTACTTCAACCATGTTCTTTGCGTGTAAATAAAGCACATAACATTTCGGTGTAAAATTTATTTTTTTTTTTTTGATACTACAAAAGTCAAGTTAAAAAAAAAATTTAAAGAACGTGATTTACCAAAAAATCAATTTTTTTGTTACCAATAAGTAACTTTTTTCACCTCTTCCCTATTTTATAAAAAGTTGCTGTCTCCACAAAAAAAAAAAAATTTACAGTGGCAAAATGTCGCTTTTTTTTACCAAAAAGTCTCTTTTTTTACCAAAAAGTTTCTTTTTTTTCTGAAAAGTCCCAATGTCACCAAAAATTAATTTCTCAAAAACTTTCTTATTCTCATTAAAAAATATGCAGATATTTACAAAAAAATATTTACCCAGTGATAGTATTGCAATAACAATCGCTTTTTTAACAAAAACACGTCCCAAAAAATTGCATTTTCACTAAAAGTATTTATCCCAAAAAAAAAAATGTATTTTTCGCCTTAAAAAAAAATTACTGTCTCTTCTCAAAAAATCCTTTTCCACAAACAGCACTAAAAATTTCTTTGAAAATGATTTGAATTGTTCTTATTCCATTTTGTTTTATCTTTTAAAAATATCATTTATCCATACAGTTGTAATACTAATTAAAAGTTTGACAACAAAGCACACATTTGAGAAAGATTGGTATAAACAAAAAAAAAAAAAAAAAAAGAAGGTCGTCTAAAAGGCAAACCAAACTCTTAAAATCAAAACAATTCTTTTTTTATCATGTAAAATCAGCCACATAAAATCATGTCATTCCAGTGAACAGTGACATTTTCATTGTTTTCTTGCCTCTTGCTGGTCTTTGTTTCTGCTTTTACTTCTTCATCACCATCACCCACCCCCAACGTCAATATCAACGTTAACTATCATCAAGAGGAAAAAACACTCATATGGTTCACAATGTCACTTATGACTTGATATTGAGGGGAGAACAACATGTGACTACTAGGTCATATGCGGCATTTCTTTTTTTTTTTGTTCTCAACATCTTTTTATAAAATATTTTATGAGTGGGTGTGTGTGTGTGTGACTCATAC
The DNA here is from genome assembly GCA_949628195.1 of Phasia obesa. Taxonomy (NCBI): domain Eukaryota; kingdom Metazoa; phylum Arthropoda; class Insecta; order Diptera; family Tachinidae; genus Phasia; species Phasia obesa. The sequence goes on from OX451215.1 coordinate 185,711,460, forward strand.
ACTGGCTAATTTGCTTGACTGTGTTTCAATACTTGTAAATATTTTTATGAAAGTGATTTAATATTTTTGTTTAATTTAAGGTTTAAAAACTTAGTTTGGGTAAGTTCTCAAGGACACAAAAAAGCGACATAATACTATCACTTTTTTATATCAGACAAGTTAAATGGAATTACTTAAAAAATATGTATGTTTTTGTTCTGATTCTTTATGTGTAGAATGAAGGATGTAAGGGTATAAATGTTTAAACAAAAATTCCTAGATGATTAAGGAATATGACACCTCACACAAGGTAAAGGTAAAAAGTTCGGCTTCGTTAGAATTGCCAACACTTAAAATAAAGGTTGAGTTTAATTATATATCCTCAACATAGTTGCCAGATAAAATTCAAACGAAAATGCAATTTTTTCATATAAGCGATTTTTTTGTTAAGATAAATAAATGCAACTTGCACATGTCTTCACAAAAAATATATTACTGAATCTACCCCATTTAACCTGATTAAGCTGATTAATGAAGGAAGCCTGGGTAAATATCTGGGTAAATATATGCTCAAACTTTGTTTATTAATTCACCGGAAATTTTACGAAACTTAAAAACAATTTAATAATTAATCTATAAATACAATAAAATAATAAATCATTTCCTGTTTGTCTTTCCTTTTTTGTGTTCGCATCACGTAAAAACTATTCGATGGATGTTAACAAAATTTTGTGATGAGATACCCTAGTATCCTGATTCCAATATAGGATACATTTTTTCCCCAAAAATAGCTTATTTTTAAGAGAAAGTGGAGAAAAAGCAGTTGAAAGTACGCCGATTATTTACCGATTTAAAAGTACTACCCAGCAAAAAATACTGCTTCGTGGTATGCAGGTTTGTAAAGGAAAGACGAGTTGTTATTGCTTACGAACCTGCTTACGTATGGACATGATATTTGTACGCGATGTCCCACTTAGTAGCATTTCCTTTTAAGCGCTCAATGCAGCGCAGTATAGATGTCCTAAGATCATACGGTATTAAGATCGTAACTCGTCGTAACTCCTCGTAAATTCGAAATTTGTTTATCTCTGCCTTACAGTTGTGGTTTTTAGTATGCACTACTGTAAGGGAAATGTAAAAAATTCGTTGAAAACTTAACATTTTCTGTCATACAAAATTGCATTTATTTAGGCTTGTGCTTACTATTAAGAGATTTTGTATGGCAGGAAAAGATTTTACTGCTTCCAAAAACCCAATTTTTTTTTGCTGGATACATACTTTAATGCATCTTTTATATTTGGAAGCAGTATATTTTCAGCAATGTTGCGCAACAGATGGCGCTGGTTTAGAATAATGAGCAGCTAATTTCCTGTCCGTCTTTTATAGAGCTTTACAAAAAACGATTTTTTTTTTCGATTAAAAGGTACTTTAAGGCATCTCTGTTTGGAAAGCGGTATATTTTAAACACGGCTGCGCAACATGTGGCGCTGTTTCAAAATAATGACAAAATTAATTAAAAGCGGGATATTTTCAACACGGATGCGTAACAGATGGCGCTGTTTTAATATAATCACAAAATATGAATTACTTACTGTCAAATAGACCATTGAATAGAATTAATATTTGATTTGTATTTTTACTTTGTGGAATTAAATTGTTATAAAAATATTTTAAACACCTGTATTTAAACACCTTTTACAGAGCTTTACAATAATTTTAAGAATTTGAAAAATTTTATATAAATTGTAATATTTTGTCCAGGGATGGGTACCTTTATGTAAAGTTAATACGTAAGAGTCTTAAAATTTGGTGAGGATTACTTTCAAAGCAAAATCAAGCAAAATATTGTCAGGACGCACACAACGTGTATGGGCACAGCTTATTGAGAATAATTTTAAATAGAAATATATATTAAACGTTGAAAAATAATTTTTAAATAAATACAGATACATTTGTGAAAAGAAATAGTTTTAAGTTATGAATGATTTGAAATATGACTTGTTTTCTTCCAACAAGATTTGTCAAGCATGTGACAGATATTCTGTTTGTTAGTTATAAATTCAAAATATATATACAATTGACGCTTCTCTAGCTTTGTGGCAGAGAACGAAAATAAACGGAACGAAAATAAACAGAACGAAACGTTTTCTTTCGATTTCTTTTGTGCCTTGCAGTGAAAACAAAAACAACACAGTAACAATGGAAAGATTGTACATTTAGTTCTGTATTGTTTTTGTATATACTGTATATATTTATTTTATTTTAAAAAAATACATAAAATAGTATTTTTCCATACGATCAGAGTTGCATAATCTTATTTTGTATGATAGTTTGGCATCTATATCGCCATTTTGAAGCGATTTTTTGAGTAGGACAGAATTGAATCGTACGATTGTGTAGGATAGTGAATCCTGGCCTTTAAACGTCATCAGGTAGAAAAACACTATGACAGCAAAACAAAATGTTTTAAGAAAATACCCTTCGTAAACGTTTGCTAAATGATTTGGTCATTATGGTAGAGAATGTATCACCGCTTATTTTTGAGAGACAGATTGTAATATTTCCTGTTTCTATTGTTGCTTATTTAGGCTAGAATAGTATAAAAAACAGTATAAAAAAACCATTCCAAAATCGAACAAACTAAATCAATCGCTTTTAAAATGCGTTTCTTATTCCGTTTTGTTCATTGGACGAATTTAATGATATAATAAGGCAAGTAGCTGAGTAAAAACACAATATTTGCCACTGGAAAAATATTTGATTTGGTTTTACTCATTTACAAAACAATTAAAATAATTGGAATAATTTGTTTAATTGCGTAAAACGTTTCCAAAAATTTTTACTTTATTTCATACTCTGGTTTCTATATTACATGTAATTGAAAATGCAAACTTCCTAAAACCACACATGTATGTGTGTACTAAACGTGAGCATAAAACGTCTTGTTAGACTAACTTCATAATGTTCAATAATGAATTGGTCTCTTTTTTCTTGCACTTGATTTCATGTGTAAACAAATATTGTTGTGCTCTTCAATATAAACATACAATAGCATTTGCTCTTCTTCCAACCAATGCAATATTTCTTGTTGTTTGAAATGAAATTTCAGTAGTGAATATTTTGTTTCAATAGTGTTTATTGATATGAAATACTGTTATAGCAGACAACATGTATGTATGTAAATGTATGATGTTAAAAGCAAGGGTTTGTACTTTGTATTTTAGTTATTTTATATTCATTTGCGCGTTGAGTGGTTGAAAATATAAAACTGTAGTAGATTGAATTTTTTTAACTTTTATTGATGAATAAAAAAATCTAATTTAATTTTTTCTCTCAAAAATCAGAGATTTTACTCTCAAGAAAATTTAATTAAAATGAACTAGTGAACAATATGAAATACTCAGCATATTTATTGCAGTTGATTTTTGCACTTTTTGCTCTCTTGTTCTCTGTATTTACTGTTTAGTAATATTCGATTACACATACAATCAATATTTGCGTTTCAAAAACATGCATTACTGTCCACTTTTTAACATCTTGCGCTCACCTTTAGTGTGTAAACGTGCCTAGAACAAAGAAAGTTATGAAAATATAATTGTTTCAGATGCAATCTATATCTATATATCTATATCTATATAATCTATACATATAATAAAATAGTAACTCATTTTCGTCTGTCTGTCTGGTTATCTTTTGCGTTCGCATCACATAAAAACTACAAGATGGTTTTTAACAAAATTTTGTGAAAAGGTATCTTAGGTTCCTGATTCCAATATAGGATACTTTTTTTCCGCAAAAATATCTCATTTCTAAGAGAAAGTGAGAAAAAATCAGTGAAAGAACGCAATTTCCGGTTTAAAGGTACTGAAATTTTCGGTTTAAAACTGGGATATTTTAAACACGGTTATGCACCTTTTATTTTTGAAACTGGGATATGTTAAACAAAACTGCGCAACAGATTCGCTAACTAAATAACATTTTTATTTGTACTTTGTGGAATTACATTGTTATTAAAATATTCAAAAAGGCCTCTTACAGAATTTTACAATAATTTTTAGAATTGTAGAATTTTTTATAAATTTTAGAATTTTATCCCGGAATGGGTATCTTTTTATAAAGTAAAGATCTAAACTACAACCAAAGCACTATAAAAGTAAGAGTCTTACAATTGGTGTGGAATACTTTCAAAGCAAAATCGAGCGAAATATTGTCAGGACGCCCAAGACGTGGCGGGCACAACTAGTTTACAATAAATTATTCTGACATATTCTTCTTTACCTGTCTTTAGGCTAAAAAATATGACATAACATAGCATAATAGATATTTGGTGTAAAAAAATGTTTCTTTAATTAAGTTAAAAATTAATGCATAACAACGTAAAATAAATTTACACAAAAACGTAAATGTAAAAATATGGCCAAGTTCTTATCCAAAATTTTGGGACGTTAACAGTATTAAAAATAGTAAAAATAATGTTTATTACATTTAATTTTTATCTCTTGTTTCTCTTTAAAAATATTATATAAATTATTTTCGAAATTAGATAATATATCATTAAAAAAAATAGCCCTCCAGGGAACCCCCCCCCCCCAGAGCAGCCATTTGTTTGTATAAATCATTAACTTTGACATGTCACATTCATAAGATAACTTTCAAAAGAAAACTGTTACTTGCATTAAATGTATAGAAATTAGGAGACAGAATGAATACACAAACAAGTTGAAAAAGCTAAAACAATAAGGATAAGAATAAATGCAAAGTTTATTTACATCACACCATTTACCAACAAGGACTCTAAAAAGAAAAAGACAAAAATGTGTAAACAAGAAACCCCCTCAAGAATATTTGATTGTTAATCATTGTATGAGTTAGATTAAAGAAGACGTCAGATGTATTTTAAAAATAAGAATAAAAGAACAATGTCAATAATTTAGATAGATTTTGGCAATTTTAAATTTAATTACTCACCCCAACAAAACAGCGACGAGTATGATATAAACAAAAATAACAATAGAGATTTTTGTAAATGTTAATCTTTGGATGGTTTACTGTTTCAATTTAAATCCAAAAAATTCTATATGAGATAAAATGTTTTCGTTTTATTTATTTATTTAATAAGAAACTTAGTAATTAATTATTACAAATTTACAAGAAATAAATCAGTCAAGTGCGAGTTATTCTCACACACGTAGAGTTCCGTACTATGTTTTTTACGTCTTTAAAAATTCAAGTTGTTAATTTTTTCACGTCTTATGGGGCACCCTTTTCTTTTTAAAATCAAAGTCATATTCGCGAAAATTGCATCGCTATTGGAACACCCTTTAAATTTCAAGAATTGTTGTTATAACGGCCATGGTAATACACTTTCTATAAAAATATCAGGCCTACCTATTGCGGTTCAAAAAATAAGGTAATATACGTGAAAAACATATCACTGATGGATCACCCTTTAGTAATTGGTTACTTGTTACAGTGGCCGAAGAACAACATTTACTGTAAACAATTCAAGAGTCTACCTGTTACGGTTCAAAAAATAAGGCTATTTAAGTAAAAATCATGTCTCTGTCGGAACACCCTTTAATTTTTATTATTTGTTATAGTTTCCATAGAAATATACCTTCTGTAAAAACTTGAAGAGTCTACTTATTATCATTCAAAACTTAGGCCATATATACGCAAAGCACGTCACTCTCGGAACACCCTTTAACTTTAAGGTTTAATTTAATAGAAAGCGAACATAGAGTTAATTACCGTCTGCAAATTTTAAGTGGTTGCCTCCTATAGCTCAAGAAATAAAGACATAAAGGCACCTCACTTTCTGAACACCCTATAAGTTTTAGTATTTATTGCTATAGTGGCAACAGTCTACCTATTATGGTGCAAAATTTAGACCTTATACATGCAAGTCACGCCACTATCGGAATACCATTTAATTTTTAGGTTTATATTTTTAGACTTGTTTAAACTGCTTGCATATTTTTAGTGTATTCCTCCTATAGTTCAAGAAATAAGCACATATTCATGAATAACACCTCTCTATCAGAACACCCTATAAGTTTTAGAATTTGTTACTATAGCGGCCGCTACTATACACTTTCTGTGAAAATTGCAAGCGTCTACCTATTACGGTTTCAGAGATAAAAGGCGCTCACAGACGGACAGACATTGTAACGAAAACAATAGGATTACGTTTTTACACTTTGTTTACGGAAGACTAAAAAATTTTTATAAACCTCCATCTTCTACAACGATGATCAATTTCACGCGAAATTTGGTTTAAACGTACATACATATTGTTAGCTTGCACAAAGATATAAAACTTGTATATATTCCTTAAGAAAATTTGTTTATATTAAATAAATAAGATTGACTGCCATTTTAATGATAAAATACACAAAAATTCAATAATTTTGGAATATTGAATTTGAAAATCGTATAGTTTTTAACTTGGAAAAAATATAATCTTGAAATTTTTCACAATACTTTAAATTTTGCTCACTAACTATGGGAAGAAATTGAAAAAATTTTGCTGAGAATTGTTTAAAATATTTTGAAAGAACTGGAGCAGGATATCCAAAAATCAAAAATTTTAAAACTCGTTAATTTTAACACACAATTTACAGATTAAACCATAATTTTTCATTTTCAAAAATCAAACAAAAATTAAAATGTCACGCTTTCAAAGAATTTGCAGGGGCGAGTTACCAACACACAACTCTGCGACCACATAGCTCCACATCTTGGCAAGTTGACGGTGGCCACCGTCAAAATTTTAGCTGAGATACTGCTCTGATATGCTTATGCCAAATTTTAGATCTATTGACCTTGCCCTTTGTAAATGGCTGAGTTATTTCCAAAATGTTTTCATTCTGTCCCACTGTGCAGTGTGCCATTTGCCAAATCTCTCTCAGATGGGATTTCCGTTGGTGATTTGGGCCCAAGAGGCGAGACATGAATGGTACGCCTTACCATGATCTCGCAATAACTCTCGCAATATGTTCAAGCGAATAGTCAGTTTTAATGCGGTTGAAGATTGGATCAGATTATGAAATATTTGACCGAAATGATATAACCACCACATTATATAAACAATTTGTTTTTCTTAGCAAATATCTTTTAAGATATATACGATCCTACTCAGTTTAAATGATAAGATATCACATTTTCTACAATACAAATCGCCATTTCTGATGATACGAGGGGTCAGGTCTAAATCGGTGATGGTAATACTTTTCACCATCTAATCATCCCTTTCAACTGCCTGCAGCAAGGAGCCTAAAAGCTTATGAGTGACAGTAGTGTTATCCAACACTTTTGCCCTACTAGAACATCGACGGGATGTGGGATGTAGTTCCCTGTATTATCGTTACGTGATCTAATGAAATCGGAAAACATGTTACTGATACTTGGGATTTTTTGCATAAAGTAATTTTCTTTCGGAGCTCTTCTATTTGTGATTGATTGGATCGTGAATCTTCCAACGCATGAAAATCCAAATCGAATGTTCACAAACATTACTTCCTCTTTTCTTCTTCACATAGCAAAATGTCCTAGTTCTGGCTGGAATTTAATATTAAAAAAGGAATATGTATGAATACATCCCTAAATATAAACATAAATAAATTAAAGTTAAACACGTTACGGGTAATACTCATATTACCACTAGTTATTTACCTATACACCAATATGAACTATATGAACACATATAAAGTTACATGATAATAAACTAGTGTTTTAGTGGCATAGAATGCTGAATACTTCTATATATCTGCTGGCGTTTTTTTTGTGTTTGTGTTTTGCATTTATTTACTAGATTTTTATTTTCTGATTTAGTGAGACTGTTAACTGTGTTTAATCCAAAACCTGGAAAGTTTGCAACATTTTTATTTGTCTTCCTGTCTGTGCATTTTTAACCATCCCCTCCCTGTTTACAAAAGCGATTAAATCCCAACAAAATTAATGTTGACACAAAATTATCGGTAATTGGCAGAGTGCTGACACCATTTTTTTTTTTTTTTTCAAATAAACATGATGGTATATATTTCGAGAGTTTAAGAAGGGTGTAAGAATATGTTGACGGTGTATTTGTTATAATTTATTTAAAATCAGGTTAGAAGGTTAATGAACTTGATGTAAAATGACAAGTAGGGAAATTGATAACTCAGGTTAGCTGGTATCATATAACGATACCGAAAAATTCTGCTTACTGACCAAATGTAGGAACAATTTTAGCGATTGTATAAAAAAAATAAATTAATTAAAAAAGAAGTAAACCAAAGTGTATAAGAGTTTGTTGCCCACAAATTACAAGAAAATAATAATTCACATTCACAGCTGACAGATAAAGTTGGTATAAAATCGTCAAATTGTCGATAATTTGCAAAACTTTTTCAAATCGTTAAAGATTCACAAAGGTGTCACAATTTCTAATAAATATAAGAGAACCAAAAAAACTTGTTTTTGTTTAAATGTGTATTTTTGTCACACATTTTTTTAATAACAGAGGGTTTTTTCGCACTCATTATATGGGAATCACTCTGTTTTTACTAAAAATGCATTTTTTTTCATTAACACTTTTTTAAAAAAATCTAGCAAATTGGACTTCTTTCTTATAATTGGTGAAGATTGCTATTCGTTAAAAAAGAGATACAGTAGAGCCACTATGCGATTTCAGTCCCTCTTACAAGGCGGGTATTCCCCCATAATAACGCAGGGATTTACACATTATATTTCTGTACTATAAAATCTAGAATGATAAGTATGTTGCACATTGGGTTAATTGTGTTGCTATAAAATTATATTATTTTATTAAATTTGTTTTTGTATGCTAAAAAACTAGTTATACGAGAATACTCGTATAACGTGCTTTCCTTTAACGCGGAACCAATCCACCGTGTTATAAGGGAGATTAATGTATTTCACTATTGTTTGCAGAATTATGCAGTAACCTCATGAGAATAAAATTTGTTACAAAAAGACTTTTTTTGTTGAAAACTAGCTTTTCATAACAGGTACTTTTTATAAAAAGTTCCCCCTTCATAACAGGTACTTTTTATAAAAAGTACCTTTTCATAACAGGTACTTTTTATAAAAGTATCTTTTATACGAAGTTACTTATGAAAAAAAAAACCTTTTATATAAAGTACCTTTTATAAAAAGTACCTTTTAATAAAAGTAGTTTTATGCAGATGCTAGTTGTACCAGCACACGTTGTGTGCATCCTGACAATATTTTGTTAGATTTTGCTTTGAAAGTAATCCACATCAAATTTTAAGACTCCTACGTATTTACTTTATATAATAGTACCCTGGCGTCCCTGGATAAAATTCTAAAATTTCTATAAACTACTGTACAGTTCTGTAAAAGCTGGTTAAAATATTATAATAACAATGTAATTCCACAACGTAAAAATACAAATTTGATAAGTAATTCATATTTTGTCATTGTTTTAAAACAGCGCCATCTGCTGAACAACCGTGTTTAAGTTATCCTGCTTTCAAAAATAAAAGATGCCTTAAAGTATGGCGTAAATCTGCGTACTTTCACTGGTTTACCTCCACTTTCTCTGATTACAATAAAGTATCCTATATTGGAATCAGGATACGAAGGTACCTCCTCAAAAAATTTTGTTAAAATCCATCCAGTAGTTTTTACGTGATGCGAACACAAACAGGAAATTAGTTACTGTTTTATTATATGTATAGATAAGCAGTGACTTTTTTCGAATAGAATTTTTTCAAAAAATATTTAGTTTTTTTTTGAAAAAGTAGCATTTTCAGGTACTTTTTATTAAAAAAATCCCCTTTTATAAAATTTATCTTTTATAAAAAATTCTGCTTTATAAAAGGTACTTTTTTATTAAAGGTACATTTTAATAAAAATCCATTTTTTATAAAAGGTACTTTCTTATAAAAAGTATTTTTTTTATAAAAGGTACTTTTTATAAAGGTAATTTTTATAAAAGGCAGTTTTTTATAAAAGGTACTGTTAAAAATGATTTTCCGTTCAATAGGAACTTTTATCACAAACTCTCGTTGTTGAAAAATTGTGTCTTTCTTTGTGTGAAAAAGGGTATTTTGGACCTTTTAAGAAAAGATAATTTGAAAAATAATTATTTCAAGAAAATTATCTTTAAATAAGCATCTTTCGTTCATACATTATTGTAAATGGTAACCTTCCTTATCCACCAGTTATTTAATGCTTTGATCCCTTTTTCGTTGAGACTTTTTTTGGAAAAAAATGTCAACAAAACATAACCAAAAGCCATATGGCTAATTAAATTGTAGAGAGTTTACCAGTTGCCAAAAGCTATTTGCTACATACAAAAACTGTCACAAGCAAGTTAATGTAAATTTACCCATGCAAACCCCTCCAAAAAGATATTAATTTGATCTTTAATTTCAAAATTTATTTAACAAAACTCATTTCAATAGAACTGTTTACAAAATTTATTTTATTACCTGAAACATACAGCCCTCTAATTATAAAGCTTTACAATTCACATACATATCTTTAAGACACATTTTAAGACTGCAAGTTTGTACTCTTTGTACATACGAGTACACAAATAAATATTAAGCCTAAAGGAGCCCTCTCACACACTATCTCATTTTCTTTGCAGAGACTTACTTTAATGGTCTGTCTTTCTTTCAAATTTTGTTTGCTGTTGTACAGATTGGATTTTGGCAATATTCAAAAGGATTTTTTGTGGAATAAATTTTATTTATATTTATTTTTTTTTTCCTTAAATCTTATACGGTTGTTTGCGATTTCCGCTGACTTAAACAACAGGAACACACACATTGGAAAGGCAAAAGAAGGCACCATCATGCAATCAACGCATCAGCAAAAAGCAGAGAGGAAGAGAAGAAAAAACCTGACTGTCTGCTTTTGAGTGATAAACGACAGTGTATAAGCAATATTTTTACGGTTAAATTCCCTTAATAAATTATTTTCAACCGTGTGTGTTGAGTGGTAAAATAAAAGAAGTTGGATAAACAAAATGAATTACTATCGCAAACAGGAACAAGAAATTTACAAGAACGGATGGATGAGTTTTAAGATTTGGTAATAAAATATTTTTATAATATATTTTTTTATGGGAATTTTTGTTTGCTTCCAGTTTTCGCTTACATACTTAACGCTTCAAAAAATTATTATAAGATTGAATTAAGGAAAAAATAAATAAATATGAATTAAAAAAAGGGTAAAATTTGTTTATTTAAAAATACAAATATTTTAAATAAATTAAAATTATTTCAATATTAAGCAGGTTACTATTGCTCAATATTCAAATGTGTATACAAGTAGAATTCTAAAGTCAAGTTTAAGTAACACACTGTGTAATTTATTAAGTCATGTCAAAATAACTATATACGTACACCACTACGTCATAAAAGACCAAAAATAAAAAGACCCCTGTCTCCCAGTTTTGCCCCAAGTCCTCCAGGTTTTTTTCTTATGCGCACTCAAAGATGTGGGGCCTCGATGTCATTTTTTCAAAAAAATGATCATTTCCTCAAGCTCATATTTTGCAAACCGTTTGAAATTTTGATATACTCTCTGAGGCAAAGTTGTAGCTCTTGTCATAAAGAACAAAAATATTTAACATATAAAATCAAAAAAAAATTCATCTTCAAGGTCAAAATCGCAAAAAACTTTAAAAAATTCAATTTTTTTTATCTTTTTTCCCCTGTTCAGGTCCATAGGTAGCAAACTGTTCAAAATTCAAGGAAACAATCAACTACAAAAATGAACCTAAGATCTCAATAAACAACTTTCTAAAACATATGAACTTCCTAGAAATGTTTCTTAACACCATTTAGGTAGCGCTTAAGTAGCCGGGAAATTTTTCACTTTTGCGGCTACCTAAGCGCTACCTAAACGGTGTTAAGAATCATTCCTTGGAAGTTCATATGTTCTAGAAAGTTGTTTATTGAGATCTTAGGTTCATTGTAGTTGATTGTTTCCTTGAATTTTGAACGGTTTGCTACCTATGGACCTGAACAGGGGAAAAAAGGTAAACAAAATTTAATTTTTTAAAGTTTTTTGCGATTTTGACCTTGAAGATTAAGTTTTTTTTGATTTTATAACAATTTTTGTTCTTTATGACAAGAGCTACAACTTAGCCTCAGAGAGTATATCAAAATTCAAACGGTTTGCAAAATATGAGCTTGAGTAAGTGATAATTTTTTTGCAAAAATGACATCGAGGCCCCACATCTTTGAGGGCCCATAAAAAAAACCTGGAGGACTTTGGGCAAAACTGGGAGACAGGGGTCTTTTTTGGTCTTTTATAACGTAGTGGTGTCCGTATATGGTTATTTTTTTCCGTGTTGCACTGTGTAATGGTTCAGAGGTTCTTCAACTTAGAAATAATTATAAACCTCTTAAAAACATACAAAACTCTTATGAAGAATTTTTTTCTTTAACAAAATATAGTAAAAAATATACATTTAGCAGAAGCGGAACTTTTTATGAAAAATATAAAAAATTAATAAAATAAATGAAACTATTAAACTGACCTTAAAATTCACGAGACCCTAATCTAAATAGAGCCTGTCATAAAATCAACCTCATTATACACCCCAATTTAATAACAACAAATGATCTATTACTATTAAATAATAGGCCTTGAGTAACGAGGCCTTTGGGTTCGCCGAATAAGTTCTAGGCATCACAGCCTATCTGTGAGAGATCACTCACATCCCCTTAAGTAATAGAGAGCCTCCTACGAAGTTTGTTCTACGAGTCACCAAAGGCAACACACGCACAAGGTACGCGTCTGAATTCTCAGCATGCAGCTCACACTACCTGGAAATTTTGATCTTAGTGCATTCTATAGGAAATTTCTAGTAAGTAGCCTTAAGTCATTCTTGTGAAGTAATAATAGGGTTTAGGATGTACACCGAGAGAACGTGAGAGGGATAGCTCGTCGTATGATCGACCTAGCTAACAGTTGTTCAGCAATTACGCAGTCAATTTAAGGGCTTATTTTCTATTCCCTATTTCTTAGTCAGCAAGACCAATGAGACCTATAATGAAGCATTAAGAGGCTTGATAATCAGTGAAACATACTTCCTTCCTCTTTATTGGCACCGGTTGTTAAAGTGTGATTTAATAGCTCTTGAAATCTTTTGTGAGTTCCAAAATAGTTTTTTTTTCTATATTAAAAAATTATTGGCGTTTGAAAGTGTTTCCTGAGATTTAATAGATATTAACAAAATATATTAACAAAAACGATTAGAAATGTACTGTGTGGAGCTGGCCAATTTTGACACTGAATTTATGGAAAATGATAAAAATCTGGCTACCCTGCGATTAACTTGCTACAGCAAACGCTTAAATATGACAACAAAAAAAAAAAAATACTTGCAGATACACATGGGATACACGAGGTCTATTTACAATTACGATGTATCACAGGAACCTATTGTGGAACAAGATTAACGTGACTACCTGCCTAGTTGGCCAAATCTCACGGTGGTATTACCACCGAGTGAAATGTAAGCGTAGACTAGCGCCCCCATTATGTAGTATAACAACACTTTACGATTGCCACCAATCGCAATTTGTGTGTGATACAGTCACAATGAGTAGCAAATTATATAATATGGCAAGCCTTATCCAAGGCAAGCCTAGATCCATATAATAGCCTCTTCCTTAGGGGTTTGGAGACTATCAAAACTCCATATGTTAAGAGTGCAACAGCACACTTGATCGACCGTGCACCATACCTACATAAATCGATCTTAAACCACAACCAACACGTGTACCCCCGAAGGGGACCTCACCAATAACCGGTCACAGAGAGGATAGGCTCTCCGTGGGGCTACCGATTCCCGTGGTACCAGTCCTTTGGGCACTGGTCGGGCCTCGAAGAGGACCCTTTCTTCCAGATTTAGGCTCTAGAAACCCTAGCGTCTGGTGCCCCTATTTTCCCCGAGTGAACCGCGTCAAAGCATTTGCCATTCCTGCAGTGACAATTGGAACCCCCGGGGGGATGACAGGACCCTATAATCGATCCTTGTATTACTCGATGTCATTATATAATGCAGACTCTACACGCTGTTAATAGTTTGTTAACGCACGAGCACTTACCGGGAAGCATTAATTTTTTGTTTTTCAAACATGAGAGGGCTCTCAAACAAGTTACATGGGATTATGTTGCAGTTGCACTACTTGAGCTAGCATGAACCACGTATACACTGTTCACAGCGATGAAGTCGTGCTTTATTGTGACTGTTTGAAAAAAAAAAAATGCTAGAGTGGAACCTATTGCAAAAACTTGTAAAAGTCTTATTCATAAAAGGCACCTTTGAAGAAAGACTTATTTCTAAAAGGTACTTTTTGCAAAAGGTACTTTTTATTTATATCGATATAGTACTTCATTTACTTATTTAAGTGTAATAGTAAGCACTTGCATTTTTTTTTCTTCCTTTTAGTTAATTTTCTTTTATCAGCTTTTCTTCTAATTCAATACTTCCTTTCATTAAAACTCATAAATTAATAACGACTCATATGAATGAACATTTCTAATGCCAACAATAAAAGTAGAAAGATTTATAATTGAATTATGTTTATTTCACTTCACTGACACATTTGATAAAGCAGTCAGTAGCAGCGAATAGACAGCAAAATGAAGATTAATAAAAGAGATGAGTTGACTAAAACTATATATTATGACATTTTTAAACTGTAAAAGTATTCATTTCTTACCAGTATCTTGTTCTAACACGAAAAAGAATTAAAAAATAAATTGATTTTGTAAGAGATATTTGTGTTTTTTATTTAACTTGTATGAAATCCGGAAATATTTTATTACACATATAAATAATCCTTTAGAAAGAGTATAGTGAAAATTTTTCTATTTTTGCTTATTGAAGAATTTCTTCATAACTTAAAATCGAATAATAGCGACGACCAGCGAGCTTAATGCGATAAGCTTGCAGCGTTCCCATAAGCAAGTTGGAATAAGTATGTGTAGATATTGAACATAATAGCCAGGGTTCAGAAGTATTCATTTATGAGCGTTGAAATATCAACATTAATGATATTTTACATAAATGAGATATTTAAAATTTTATTTTTTTTTTCACGGTCATAAATTTCTGGCTACGATCACACATGACTGAGTATAACTGTTTGCTGTTTTTTTTTTAAGTATACATATATGAAGGGTGAGAAACAAAGAATATGCGTATTATTCATATCTTCGCTAATTGATTACCTATCAATTAATTAGCTCATTCTCATTAATGCTCTTTTCCATAAATGTTTGTACATTTTTTTGTTTATTTATGAGCGTTTTTATTTATAAAATTTCTAAGTTTCTCATAAATGAGATTTTTAAAAAGTTTAATCTTTTAATACCTACTCCTACTATTACAAAATATGTGTATATACATACATACATTTAGGCGAATCTTAATGCAAATATTTTTCTACGATTTTTTCTTTTGTGAAAAATTAATAAAATTGTAAATTCTCATATACATACAGTTTGTAAAAAAAATCTTTGCACATAGAGAAAAATTAAAAAAACTTCAATGTATGCATTGATTTCCTATAAAAATAAACATTTTTTTTATTTTTTTCGAACAGTATTTTATAAACATATGTTTTGCTAATATAATAAATAAAAAACTTTTATAACAGTGAAAAAATTCTAATGTAGAATATTAAAAAAATAAAAATAGTTCAATTTCTATACTGTAAAAAAAATGTTTGCACACTTGATGAAACATTAAGTCTGATGTAAATTTTTTTAACTTTTGTTTCTAATATTTTGTGTGTCTACCCCGAGCATCCATTACCGCTTGCAGACGTCTTCGCATCGATTGAATTAGCTTCGGAATATCATATTCTAACGGTATTTTTCCCCACTCTTCTTTAATGAACCGTATCAAATCGTTTTTGTTCCTTGGCGATCTTTTTCCTACCTTTTGCTTTAGATGAACCCACAAATTTTCTATAGGGTTTATATCCGGACTTTGGGCAGAAGTATCAATAACTTTGGTACAGTTGTATAGTAACCAGGACCTACATAAATAAGATTTATGCTTGGGATCATTGTCTTGATAGTATTTGTATATTTATTCGGATTATCCGGGTCTATAAAACCAAATTTTTTAACGCTGGCCGTCAGTTCATTTTTCAAAATATCAAAGTATACTTCTTTAGTCATTATTTCATCTAAAATCCTGATTACACCAACTCCTTTGCTGGATATACAGCCCCATACCATTACGGATAGTTTTCCAAACTTTACTGTAGGAATAAGATTTTTATTTTCTAGTGCTGTTAGGGGCTTACGCCAAACTCTTTGCGGTCCATCATGATAATAAAGCATAATTTTTGTTTCATCGGAGAAAATAACATCGTCCCAGTACTCTGGAGAGAATGAAACGTGTTCGGTGGCAAATCTTAACCTATTTTCAATATTTTGTGCGGAGAGCAGGGGTTTTTTCCTCGCCACTCTTGATGAGTATTTGTGCTTTTGAAGAACATTTCTGATGGTTGAATGGGAAACACGTAGCCCAAAGTCTTTTTCCACTTGAAGAGCTAAACTTCTCGTGCTGGATTGGGGGTTATCATAAACAGTTCTAATTATTTTTCTTTCAATTCGCTACGTCACCTTTTTCGGCCTGCCTGTGGATCCTTTTAAGTCTAGTCGTTCTTCTTTTTCAGCACGAGATATGATATTATATACAGTTCTGATTTTCAGGGAAAGCATATCGGCGATTTCCTTGGCAGATTTGCCTTTGTAGCGATTGAAATAGACCAATTGTATAATATTTTTTGAAACTCGTTTTCTTGGCATTTTTTATATTCAAATATGCACTCACTTGTTACATTAAGAACGATCACTTTATTATTAAATCTTTGTTTACCTCTTTCACATTCCATTCCATTTATGAAAAAAACCCAAATTCACAAAATTTTTGCAAAATAACGACATTTTTGTTCTTTTTTTAATTGTCTTCATTCAATATGCAAAGATTTTTTTTACAGTTTTAATACTGAGTAAACTTCTTTTTTTGGTGTTGTTGTTGTAATGTGTATGCCTATTTGCAAAGTATTGGTACCTAATAGTCGCAAACAGGTACCGTAATGGGATGTGTGCAAAAAAAAACAGTATGTAAATGATTTTTGTTGAAATTCTTGAATGAATATAAATTTTACATGTTTTTTTTTTTCTGTGCAAAGATATTTTTTACAAACTGTATATGAACTTGCGTGAAAAGCAAAATATTATCCAATTTATTTACTTTTGAATAGAAAGGAAAAACATAAAACATTTTGGTACTCTGATAATAATAGTCCAGTGTACAAAAAAATACAGATTTTTTTTTAACAGAATTACTGACGTTCATTTTAAGATCGTCAATTTTTAAGAAATGCAAAAAACAAAAAACTACTAGTGCAAGCAAAACGAACTAAGCCTTGTCCAAAAGTTCTACACAATTACTAAACACAACATACTGAGTGTTTCAAACAGGAGACGAGGCTCACTGGTATAGAAAGTTCGTGCAAGGTCTGATCACTGAGTTTATATAGAGATACAACTAGAGGTTGGAACGAGTAGTTATGTGACCAGTGACTGTGACAGTGAGTGCCTTTTTTTCTAATCAAGGTATAGCATTGGTTGGGAAGTTCAACAAAATACTGCAAAATATTAATTTGTTCTGCATAAGAAATAATTCCCAGCATTAAAAAACACTTCATACCCTGGAAAACCATTTTAACAGGTGTCTTCGGAAAATATTATTTCAAAAATGCTATAAATGAAAGATGCATAATTTCACACATTTAAACGCTAGTAAAGATAATGCTTCATTAATCGGAATGTTTAATCCTTTTAAGCTCATTATATAAATTTAACGCAACAAGAACTCTAAACTCTATTCTTAATAAGGATAAATAAGGGTTGTTTGTACACGCAAAGAAAAAACATGGTTAAGGTAACCACTATAATCTAAGAGCTACTTATTATGATTTTATAGCTGTAGTCAAACCATATTATATTAAACATTATAAACATTTTGTTAGAACCATATTATTGTCAAACCTGGTAGTGACATTGCTACAACGAATACATTTTGTTCAATATAAACATATTATAATATAAAATTATTAATTATAAAAATTATGTGGTTAAATTCAACGATTACATATGATTAAAAATCTTTAAATATCATACTTCTGTGCACATTCTTGATAATAAAGGGAACTATTATATAATATTTTATTTATTAAGAAGCTTTGCCTACACACGTTGTGTGCGTCCTGACAATATTTTGCTTAATTTTGTTTTGAAAGTAATCCACACCAAATTTTACGACTCTTTCGTATTTACTTTATATAAAGGTACCCATACCTGGATAAAATTATAAAATTTATATCAAATTCTAAAAATTATTGTAAAGCTCTGTAAAAGGTGTTTAAAATATTGTATAACAAAGTCAAAATTCAAATCAAATAAAAAATTTATTCAATTGGCTAAAAGCTCCATCTGTTGCGCAGCCGTATTTAAAATATTCACCTTTCAATTAATTTTGTCATAAAACAGCGCCATAGTTGCCCAACCGTTTTTAAAATGTAGTGATTTATAAAATAAAAGATGCCTTAAAATATGCACTACCCTTAAATCGGTAAAAAATCGAATTATTGTGAAGCTCTGTAAAAGATAGACACGAGATGAGTTACTCATTATATTAAAACATCCTTTGCGCAACATTGTTAAAAATTTTCTGCTTTTAAAAATAAAAGATGCCTTAAAGTATGCCGTACCTTTAAATCGGTAAAAAAATCGGCGCACTTTTACTGGTCTTTCTTCACTTTCTCTTGGAAATAAGATATTTTTGCGGAGAATAAGTATTCAATATTGGAACCAGGATACTAAGGTACCTCCTCACAAAATTTTGTAATAATCCATTCAGAAGGTTTCACGTGATGCGAACATAAAAAAAGAAAGTCAGCCAGACAGGAAATGAGTTATTATTGCATAGACGATTTCATATAAAATATATGACGATTTTATTGATGCATAAATTAACATAATAATATTCACTTTATAATTATTATAAATAAAAATTAAATTTGTATGTAAACTCACAAAGAAATTGTTTACGTATTTTTTTTTATTATTTTTTGGTTGTTTTTAAACACAAATGATTAAAAATCTGCTGACTAACAACAAACATTATTGGTTTGTTTGTAGTTTTTCTTTGGTTACATACGATTATACTTAACATGTTTTGTTTATTTTTGTTATATAATACTTGTATATCGATACCTTCCCGTAAGAATGTATTAAGCGACACTTTTTTCGAAAATGACTTTTTGATGTGGAACTATACTAGAAGTTAAGCGCCACATTTTGGTCTGGGTTTCGCTGCCCTATCATGGATGCAAAGGAAACTAGAGAGAAAATAAAATTGTATCAACCGCCAAGTTTTCTCACTGCAATAATGTTGCTCCCTGAAATTTGTATTATGTCAAGTTTTATATTCTGAAAATCGCTTTCCAAATATTATTATGTTCCTTTCAATAAAATACACAAATAAATAACTAAGGCCCATTATTATAACTTGCCTTTAAAGTACGTTTTAGTAAAATTTCACTTCTACTTAAGTGAGCGATAAAGTGAACAATAACTATTTTTCGTTATTACAACTTCCTTGTTAAATCAAATTAATCTTTTTGGAAAATATGGCAGTACAATATTAAACACCGACTACTTTTGACAAAATAAATTGGTTCTTAAGAACGTAGTGGCAACGCCATACCTTCCATTTATTTGTTTACTTTTAACAAACCACAAATTAGTTATCTGTGCAACAAAAATTTTTTATATTTTATATACAACAAAGGAGATCTGTTTTCCATTTTTATTTTTCAAATGCAAAATTAAATTAAAATTAATTTCTTTTTCGTTGTTTCTTCATCAGCTAGTCCAGCCTAACTTCTTTAATGTAAATAAAACAATAGTTTAATTACATTTTTCCCGACGTTTCGTCAATTTCTTGTTGACTTTATCAAGGGGAATAGTAAAAACAATATTATTAATTACATTAAAACATAATCTAACATATTACATTTAACAAAAAACATTTAACATTAAATTAAATTTGAACATATAAAAACACAACTTAAATTTATATCACAGTTTATTTCTTTTTCTTCATAAATTAGAAAATACGGCAACTTTATAGATGACAAAACATGGCAACTTCAAACTCTTATATCTAATGTTAAAAGTAAAAGGCAAGATGTTCTTCCCTTTAGTTTATTAGTCACTTCTAGCTTTAAGTATACTTATAATAACGAAAAACTATTTATCACCCTGATAAAATCCTAACTTTAGCTAATGGCAAGTTATAATAATGGGCCTAAATGAGACGTTTTTTTCCTTTCCTGAACAATTTTAGAAATGTCGCTTAATACATTCTTATGGGAAGGTACGGATATAAATTATTATTTTGGCATACTTTTAAAACTTTCGCTATGCTTGAAGTTTAGCAAAAAAATAGTATTGTTAAAACCAACCATGTTGCAATTTTTGGGTGTAGTAACCATTTAATGACATTTTTAACCAAAATTTGTTTATCGTGTTTAAGGTAATATTAAAAACAACTAAAGTTTGCTCATCGCAACCATACATATATTGTTACAAATCTCATAATGTGTTCCCTGTGACCATGCGACAGCCATGGTTTTTCTCTACATGTAAATATTATAATTTTAAAAATATACTTGATATAAAAAGAATCCATGTATTTTATATTGTAATATTTACAATTTTACCCGCATATACTTGTGTATAAATATTTGTAAATGAAAGGATGAATGAACTTTAGCTAAGAAAAATATTAAAAACCAATACTCAAGCCGTTACATTTAGAAAGTAATTTTGAAACCGCAATAGTGTTGCTATTAGAATCACATTCATTGTTACGGTTGAGCAGAGGGAGAAGAAAATTTAGCACAACCTTTGGCAAGCCATATATATTTATATCATTCTTGTAAAACACCGGATTTCAAACAGAGAGGTGAGCATCAAATCTTAATTTAAAATTTAAAAGCGAGTAATTTGTAAGCATTATGTAAAAAAAAAAAATAAAAGATAAACAATAGTCGTCAAAAGCAGATACTTATTTTATAGGGACACAATTGATTAAGTTCTAATTGTATTGTTTACTATACAGTGTCATAACTAAGCTCAACTAATGGATGTGCTCATATGCTCATGAGCAAGTCATACTCGTACACAAACTAGCTTACTGAACACATGCCTACTAATACCATACCATTAGTGAGAAAACCTCTGTTCGTATGAGCTGACTGAGTAAAACGAACTTTCTACAACTGTAAACGCCGTGTTTACTCATCTCTTGTTCTTGTTCGAAACAGTTGTGTAGAACTTTTATTTTTTTTAATTTCTTAAGAAATAAAGGCCTTCAAATGAACGTAAGTAATGATATTAAGAAATTCTGTACTTTGTTTGCACAATCGAACTGTGTTTGTGTATAAAACTGCTTGAACTCGCTCAAGTTCATTGTTTAATATGTTCAACATTTACTCATACTTATTCAAACTTTCTTATGGAAACTTTGCAAGCTCATCACATTAAGCTCGCTGGTCTTCGCTGTTTATTATTGTCCACTCATCGTTACTCGTGTGCAATAAGCAGACACGAATTCAATGAAATATTATTAGGAGCGTCTTATAAGCTTCGGTTTTTGTGATCATGCTGAGCGTTATTGTTTATACATTTCGCATACAATAATAAATATGCTGTGTAAATTGTAAGAGCCTGCCTATTGCGGCACCTATATACCACTTAAATATGGCGTCTTACTTGTATATCCCATGAGAAGATTTGATAGATTTTATGACTGCTTCTGAGAAACCGGGAATTTATAGACATCGAAGATATAGCAGTTTCTAAATGGTCTAATAATCTCTGAGTAAACTCACCATAACCAAGCGGTCCTTTAAACCATGCTTTTAATATTGCTTTTAATATTGTATTTGGCACATTCCTTTAAAAAAAAATTATTACATCTACTTTAAAGCCTTTTTGAGCCTACTGTAAGGTGTGCAAGTTTTTCTAAACTCGATTTTTTGCTTCTTATTTTATGGTTTTCTTGTGATTGTGATAAAAAAAAAATTAAATAAAAATCTAACACTAGGTTTCACATACACATTTTTATGGAGACCTACATATCTATATGTGACCGCGCACAGAGAAAGGTACCAAAGCGTAGGACAACCATTTTGTTTTAAATTTGGGATAAAATTTACTAGAGAACCGAATGAAAGTGATAACGGACCCCGCCAAAGCTGAATTCTTATCGAAAGTTTTTCTGCATGTCAGTCGAGAACAGGAAAAAAAATCATAAAATTTTAAAAAAATTTGGGAAAATTTTGTGAGTCTTTCAGTGAAAAGGGGTTTACGAATTAATTTTTTTAATTGTGATAAATTTTATTGAGAAATCGAATGGAAGTGTTCTCAAATCCCGGCGAAGTGTTTCTGAGGGCGAAAAATTAGTTTTTTTTGAGTTCTGGAAAATAATATTAAAAATTTTTCATAATCGATAATTTTGGAGTCATAACAGGTTAAAAAAAGGGGTCAACTTCAAACGGCTCTTTCGTAAAATTGACGTTTGTACTCTTAGGTTCCTTTCTAATGGCGCGGTCACATATGAATGTATGTATGTATGTATATAGGTGTATATAGAATTCCAAATGTATTGTCTTTTTGCGTCCTTTTTTATAGTATTCGCCATACAAACATTTTGTATTCCAATCCTAGCCTTTTGACTCCTTTCTTTTTTTTTTAAATAGTTATATAAATTCATTCAGTTGTTCGTACGTTCACTTAATGCACAGAAAAACAGAGCAACATAGAGAGAAAAGGGAGGGTTCTAAAGTGTAGTTACAGTCTACTTAGACATAGAGAAATACCACAAAATAACCACAAATGTTACAATTCCAATTTACAAGGATTCCAAATGCTTGAAACATGATAAAAATATTAAACTTAAATAACAATGACAATTTTAATACCTCACCTCTGTGTTTTCTGTTATTTTTTCTCTCTTATTTTTTTACTCATTTGCCAAAATATGTGAATTACAAAAGAATTGTATAACAAAATAATATTATAGTCTGTGTTTGTCCAATTTCGTTTTATATTAAAAACATGTTACAGAGAATTTATGCATACAGATAGATAATGTGTATAAAAGTATATTTTTGCGCAGTTTTTCTTAAGATTTTATACACAATTATTTTTGAACTGAGAACAATATAAAATGGTAAATTATATGTATGCAGATCATTCAATTAAAAATTAACATAAAATGGCAGCATTTCAGCAATTGGTTCTTCACAAAATTCTTTAAAAAAAATTTAGTTTTGATTACTGCTACATTTAAAAAGGTTCCCATTTTTTATTGTAGTTACATTCTGGCACAATGGACTAGATTTCGCGACCCTTTTTCCATAGCATGACATATAAAGGCTGCCCTTTTGAAGGTTTACTTTATTTAACGTAAATTAATCTAATATGGTAATATCTATGTATATATCTATACCTATAATAAAATAGTAACCCATTTCCATCTGTCTGCCTGCTTTTTGTTTGTGTTCGCATCACGTAAAAGCTACTGGATGGATTTTAACAAAATTTTGTAAGGACGTACCTAAGTATCCTTGGTCCAATATAGCATATTTTTTCCGCAAAAATATTCCATTTTCATGAGAATAGTGGAGAGTGAAAGTACGCAATTTCCCGTTTAAGGGTACTAAAATTTTCGGTTTCAAACTGGGATATTTTAAACATGGTTGCGCACCTTTTATTTTTGAAAGTGGAAAACTTTAACACTACTGCGCAACAGATGGCGCCAATTGAATAAAATTTTTATTTGATTTGTATTTTTACTTTGTGGAATTACATTGTTTTCAAAATATTTTAAACACTTCTTACAGACATTTAAAATAATTTTCAGAATTTTAAAATTTGTTATAAATTAAAGAATTTTATCCAGGGATAGGTATCTTTATATAAAGTTAATACATAAACCATAACTGAAGCACTATAAAAGTAAGAGTCTTACAATTGATGTGCAATACTTTCAAAGCAAAATCCAGCAAA
This sequence comes from Phasia obesa, assembly GCA_949628195.1. Classification (NCBI taxonomy): domain Eukaryota; kingdom Metazoa; phylum Arthropoda; class Insecta; order Diptera; family Tachinidae; genus Phasia; species Phasia obesa. Next base: position 185,735,601 of record OX451215.1, read on the forward strand.
ATATTGTCAGGACCCCCACGACGTGGCGGGCAGAACTAGTTAGAGTGTAGGAGCAAAAATAGAATCCAGAAATTCCCTAAAAATCAGCAAAAACTGTAATAGGGGATTTTTTACTGTTCCGTTTTTACACAGAAAAAAAATGTTTGCTTCAATTAAAGGTGAAACTATCAGACACAAATTTAATTCAATGTTTTATTGATTCAATTATTCATTTAATTAAAAATTTATTTTCTTTTTTCTTAATTAAGTATATAACTGAATCAATAAAAAAATCAATTGAAACTATTGCAGAAAGTAATTAAAACATTTAATTGGTGAAAACAATTTTTAACCGAGGCGACTCTGCGCCATCAATTTTAGTGGTTAATTAGTGTAATTAGTTCCGTTAAGTTCGTACCAGCACAAATGACTCAAAGCGTTCAGATCGCCTAAAAAAGGTCCTCACGTCAGAAATAGTCTATAATATCCATGTAATGGTAGTGGAAAATTAACGAGGTGACTAAAGCTATAGGCAACTTAACCGGTCAGGTTCATCGTAGTTTATATGAAAATTTGAGTTTTAAAAATGTATTCGTGTGATAGGGGCGCTATTACTCACACTAGATCATAAGCTCTTGTGCAGTCATGAACTAAGCTTCTAATATCTACCCATTATACTCAACAGATTTAGCCGCATCCGACTATTTTCTGTTGCCATTTCAAAAAAGAAAAAATTAGCCGGTTGGTAAGAAAATTAAGGGCCTTGAGAAATGTTGCTATTTGGAAGGAATAATTAGAGCAACTAAAAAGACTAGACGAAATGTATTTAGCTTAAAAGAGGCTACGCTTTTTTGTCGAAAAATATATTTTATGCACAAATACATTTTGCATAACATCTGTCATTGCTTGGTGCTGCTGTCATAATTTTATACAGCAGCTTAGCCCTGGTGTATAAAAATTCTTTTTGAACACAAAAGCTAGCCTGGTAAGCTTAAAAATTAAAATTAAAATATATTAGCACATATTTATTTAAACGCTTCCCTTAGTATATTTATACATATAATAAAATAGTAACTCATTTCCTCTCTGTCTGTCTTTCTTTTTTTTTCATTCGCATCGCGTAAAAACTACTGAATGGATTTAAAAGGAGGTACCTTAGTATCCTGATTCCAATATAGAAGACTTTTTTTCCACAAAATATCTTATTTCCAACAGAAAGTTAAGAAAAAGCATTAAAAGTACGCCAATTTTTTTTTTTTACCGATTTAAAGGTACTGCATACTTTAAGGCCTCTTTTATTTTTGAGAGCAGTGTATTTTGAACAATGTCGAGCAACAGATGTCGCTGTTTTAAAATAATGAGTAACTCATTTCCTGGCTGTATTTTACAGAGCTAAACAATAATTTTTAGAATTTTATTTAAATTTTAGAATTTTTATAAATTAAAAATCCATGAGAGTATTAAAATTTGGTGTGGATTACTTTCAAAGCTAAATCGAAGAAAATATAGTCAGGATGTACACAACATGTGTGGGCACAGCTAGTTAATTATATTTTAACTTATTGCTAGAACAGTTATTATTAAATTAATGAACTGCTGTAAACGATAACTTTCAGCATGAATGTTTTTAACACAAAGATTATACAACTTATTATTATTGATATAGAGAAGGAAGAAAATTCGTAAAAAAAAATAAAAAAAATTAAAAAATCAATGGTTAATGGACAGTGCATGATAATCACACGCAACTAAATGGTCGAAATAACTTCAGTTTCATTGTTATGAATTCTCTTTTTATAGTCATTAGAATGTTTAATAGTAAGAAATAATAAAAATTAAAAAAAAATCCAGGTTTTGTAACATAAAATCTTTTATTTGCCTAAAAAAGTGCTACAATAACTTCATTAACCTTTATTACTATTTCCATTTCACTTGAATTTGTTTAAAGGAAATGTACGTAATTATAATACATTTCCTCAAACACCTTCTTAGTATCACCTGTTAACGAAGCTTATTATTAGTTTCCATTTATTACTGTGGTTTGATTGAAAATCACATTAAGTAAATGTTTTTATAGCTGCATTTCAAATTAAATTAAGAAAATACAGCATACGCTCAGAGCTGGGGACTTCAATTGCACTTCAATTACAATTTGCGTGAAATTGTTTGTAATAGGGAATATCCACTTACAATTACGCATACATTATAATTGAAATAGCAAATAATTGAAATACAAATACTTTTAATTTGTAATTTAATTTTTCAATTACACATTACAAGTAATTGTAATTAGACAAAAATTATTACTTGGAATTATATATAATTACAATATTAAATTATAATTTTAAAAACATTAAACTAACAATTCTGAAAATTAAAATCTGAAACTCTTAGGATTATTTATTTTGAAAAAACTTAATGTTTTTTTCCGAATTAAATCGAATTAAATTTTTTCCTCACCTCTGTTATATGTATACTTGTGATTTTTTCATTAGCATTAAGTTTTCATTGGCATTATTAAAAATACTGTATTTTTATTTCAATAGCAATTAGAGAGCTCTTACCAATGGTAAGTAAAATTAAATGAATGTAATTATTGGAAATAATTACAATCATAAAAACTTTAACTACCATTTAATGCTACTGATTTTGTTAAGTTACTAAATCTAAAACATGTGTTTCTATAAAACAAAAATGTACTTTTAAAAATTATAAATAAACAAGTAGGAGTGCTATATTCGGCCATGTCGAATCTTGTATACCCATTACCATAGTAATGTTAAATATACCATTATCTGTTATGTTTCCTGAATGTATATTCGATTTTTGTTTTTATGATTTTCAACTTTATTACAAATTTTTTCGAAATGTTTTTGTAAAAATTGCATCAAAAGTTTTTGCAAAAATATTATTGATTATTTTTGTAAAAGTTTTATCGAAATTTTTTTTTGTAAATATTTTATCGAAAAGTTTTTGTTAAAATTTTATCGAAAATTTTTTGTAAAAATTTTATCGAAAATTTTTTGTAAAAATTTTATCAAAATTTTTTTGTAAAAACGTTATCGAATATTTTTTGTAAAAATTTTATCGAAAATTTTTTGTAAAAATTTTATCGAAATTTTTTTGTAAAAATTTTATCGGAAATTTTTTGTAAAAATTTTATCGAAAAATTTTTGTAAAAATTTTATCAAAAATTTTTTGTAAAAATTTTATCAAAAATTTTTTGTAAAAATTTTATCAAAAATTAATTTTTTTTTAAATTTTAACGAAAATTTTTTGTAAAAATTTTACCGTAACTTTTTTGTAAAAATTTTATCAATTTTTTTTTTAATTTTTTGTAAAAATTTTATCTAAAGGTTTTTGTAAAAATTTTACAGAAAAATTTTTGTTCAAGTTAAGATCTTCCTGCAATCTATATTGCATTAGAATGGATATTGACTCCTCCTAGTTCCAAGCGGGCACCCCGCGGGTCTATCGGCTACCTCTATGTTTTGCTTTCTATATCAAAATCAAACAAAATCAAACCCTACCAAACTAAAAACAAACAAAAATCGTCCCTCGCAGGGCGTTATTGATCGCAGTCTAATATTTATTTGTATTCGGACGCAAATCTACATATTTTATACAAAAAATACTATAAAATAATATTAAATTTTTTTTGTTAATAAATATTTCAATACAATTACAAATGATATTCTAACATAATTATAGAGCATAGTAATAGATTCGAACTCATAACCCCCTATAGAATAACACACTACCTACTAGCCTGTTAGGGCACTTTGCTGTAAAATTATATATGTCAACTTTGCTAAACTCATGCGCATGGTGCGAGATCATCATGCTATTTTACGACTGCTACACAAGGTTTACCATTTGATAAATTCGTTATTTTTTTGTAAAAAAAATGGCTGTTAACGATAATACCTTGAAATCATTTAATCGTTGCTTAATGATAATGATTTTGTTTTTATAAGTAATTACTAATGAAAGTGTTTAATTACACAGAAAAAAAATTATTTCATCAATTAAAGGTTGTATTTGGTTTCAGATACAACTTTAATTAAATTTTTAATTAATTCAATTATTTATTCAATTAAAAATTATATTGTTTAAACTTAATTAAAACTATAATTGATTGATGGTAATGGAAAAAAATCCTTATTTGTTATAGTGTGTTTAAATATAGTTCGTTATTTATTAACTTCACGAAGATTGCTATTATTTTTTGCGACTGTCTTATGAAAAGGTAATTAATAATTGTAGTAATTAAATATTTTTCACAATTAATTCTAAAAAAAAAAAATAATTACTCAATTTCTAATTACAAGTACAAGCAAATGTATTGGAATTTTTAATTACAAAGTACAAGTAATTGTAATTAGAAATTTTCAATTACATGTAATTTGTAATTATTGTGTTATAAGAAAGAACAAACACCCAATCACAATTACAGTTACAAATAATGAATTGCAGTTAAAAAAAATCCAATTTCATTGAATTGACATTGCGATGCGTAATTAAATGTTTAATTAATTACATATAGTAAGACCACCAGGTCTGATTTAAATACAAACGTTTATGTGTACATTTGTATGTATGTATTTATATGTATTTGTTTGCAAACTGCCAATATTAAAAGATACCAAACCACAAGTAAATAATAATATTAATATAACAAGTCACCACATAATACACGCATACATACATATGAATATATACACCTGACATATTTACTGTGTAAACACTATATGAAAAATATTTACACTGATATGTACATACATACATATATAAACTATTAAATATTTTTATATGAAAAAAAATGCAAACAAACTTTCTCCTTTCATACCGATTTACTACAGATGGAAAGGGTGTACATATGTACACATATCAGGAGGCGCAAAAATAATGGTATGTCATAAAATTAAGTAACAAACATAAGCTCCGTTTTTTAAAAAGTTTATTTGAAGATGTAAAATTGATTATATCGGCCGAACGAACGAATTGATTTAAATTATTTTTCGATAGCAAAGCAACTGGCCTCAAATCGCCGGATTCTTCTTCACTATTGGCTTTTAAGACTTTCAAGTTTTGTGATTTGTTGTGGTAAACGCGGTATTTAAAAAAATTCCCGAAAAAAAAAATTCAGGCTCTGTCTGCAAACGATAGGCCAATCAGCACGGACAGATGCGTATCGCACCATTTCTTGTAATCAAATAATGCTCTATCAGTCTACAACATATATAGATGTTAAAGAAAAATGACAATTGACGGCCCTTAAAAATTTAATCGATCAAATTGTGACATTGCTTTTGCGAACCCATAATGTATTAATATATATTATAACAACCGACTTAATATCTTTCTGTCTATGTTTTGGATGGAAATGGCTTTTCGGTAAGAATAATTTTCGATCATATAAACGTAATTAAACGTAATATTCGTACAATATCAAACGAATCAATTATCCAGATAAACTGAGGAAAATATTGATACATTTTGAACTTCTTGCAATCTATATTACGTTAAACAAAAAAATTGCCTAACATTGACTGCTCTTGGGTACCCTGTGGGTCTATTGCCAACCTCTATATGTATTGCTTTCTATTAAGGCCAATACAAATTAAAGCAGAAAAGCCTTACCAACCTAAAAATAAACATAAAATCGACCCTCGCAGGGGGTTATTGTTCCCTCGAGATCTGAATGCACTCTTACCTGTCGCGGTCTAATATTTATTTAACAAAAAAAGCAAAGAGAATCATTAAAACCGAAAAAAATTAAACAACGAAAAATTATAGGTGGGCGTGATTTTTGTCCGCAGCCTCTAAAGGAATGATGTAATGTTGCTGAATAGCAACCCCAAAATTTTCGAAAATATGCCTGCCAGATTGGTAGTCTTAAATCTTTTGTATCTCGTCTGGTGCCTTGGCAAATGACATTACTACCCGTACACGGACAGACGGACGTCACTTAATCAATTTTTCTATGTATAAGGATCCAGGGGTCGGAAATAAATATTGTACAAATTATACATGGAATGACAAACTTATATATGCCCTTTCCACCTGTGGTGAAGGGTATAATGATCGAAATCAGCACTATAATTTCAACGCTGAGTTTTGTGTGAATTATGTGTATGATGAAATCAAGCTCTTATTTTACACAGGGTGGACTACAGCTAATTATAACCTTTTGGAAATTAAGTTATGCACACCCTTTAATAATTTTATGTGAAAAATGTCTCACTTAAGCTACACATCTGAGGTGGCTCGAGTTTGTATCTTTTCTATACTTAAGAGTTTGCGTTAAAGTGTAATAAAATATTTGTTAAAGTGAAATTGTTACTGAAATAATTAAAATTCATTTAGATTTTTCTATTCCAAAGATTTAGTGATTTGATTGTATTCTGTAGCTTGCTAAAGTGGTTCATTATTTTGTTGTTGATGTTCATAAGTTAATTAACTGCACAATAAAGAATGGAGTCATTAAGTTTAAAAAATTGTTTAAAATGTTAAAAGAAAAATTTGAAAAAAAAAAATTCTGCTCAAAAGGGGTTACATCTACAGGGGAGCAACACAAAACATGTTTAAAAAATAATCAAGAAAATACAAAAGAAAAAGGAGAGCAAAACCAACATTTTAAAACAAAAGAAAGAGGTTTTAATTTACATGGTATTTGCATTTTTATGCGGCTTTTAACTGTAAAAATGGGGTCATAACATTTTTTTTCTTCCTATTTTTTGGTAGAAATTTTCTTAAACATTCGTTGAATACTTTTCGACGAGTATTTGGATTTTTCTAAGTAAATATATTTTGCGTCCATCTTTTTTATACTTTCTTTCATACTTTTTTGTTTAGCTAAAGTCAAACATTATGCGAATATTTTTAATTACGACTTAAGAGCATTTTGTAAGCAAACAAAAACCTTTAGCAATAATGTTTTATTAAAAAAAAGAAATTATATAAATATATTTTCAAGAATGTATTCCCAAAAGTGTTCATAGAATTTTCTAAAGGGTGGTTTTGTTTTTTTTCCAATAGAGCATAACCTGTTTTGGCTGGCTAAAATTACCTTCATTTTATCTGGTTTGCTGAACATACCTGCAAAGAAATAAAAGCAGAAAAAAATTTTATAATATTGTAACGAAATTGAAACTTTAGCTTAATGAAAATATCTCTATAATAAAATATAAAATATCGATTATAATGAAAAATAAACAAGATATATGGGTAATTCTATGTCAAGTCAACAAGTCAAGTCAAAATGACTACTTCAGATTTTATTGAAACTTTTAAAAGTGAAAACTTTTTTAGGCACGTTAAGCAATTTTTGGTTGAAGAAAAATTATTGAATTCAAAAACCGTAACCGTCGTCACCTTTATCACATCCGAGTCACCTAGCATTGGTTTCTATATACATAGATCTGCTCGTTTTGGTTGAAGAAAAATTATTGAACTCACATCATCGTCACCTAACATTGGTTTCTATACATAAGTGTGATCGTTTTAGTTAAAGAAAAATTATTAAACTCAATTTATCGTCACCTAACATTGTTTCTATACATTGGTCTGCACGTTTCCTTATACATAGAGTAGTTGCCGGTCGTCAGTCTTTGTTCGGGTTGAAATCGACTTTGCCAAGGCATCTGAAGAGATACAGAAAATTTTAGCCCACCAATCTGCCAAGCACAGTTTCGAAAATTTCGCTAACGTAATTCAGCAACATCAGACCATTCCATTCTAGGCTGCAAGCAAAAAACCACGCCCACCTATATTTTTTGAAGAAGTTTTTATTTTTTTCGGTCATAATGATTCTCTTTTGCTTTTTTTTTTTTGTTAAATAAATGAGCCGTTTATTTTGAAAGTGGTATTAGTCGCTTTTTCAAAAGTATCAGGGTAATGATAACATTTGATAACTTACAATTTAACGGCAACTCTTCATTTAAAAAAAAAACTGCAATCAGATGTTAAGGTCCACTGAGATTGTGTTCAAGAAATGTTATATTTATCAACATTGTAACAAAGATGTTTATTTAGAGAGTGGAAAATCCTAAAATATTTTAATTTAAAAGTGACTAAACCCATTTTCAAAATAAACGGCTCAAATATTAGATCGCTACCAGTAGATCGCAAGAACTGCATACAGATCTCGGTGGATCAATAATACCCTACGAGGGGCGATTTTTGGTTCTTTTTCGGTTGTTTGGGTTTTTCTGCTTTGATTTGTATCCTTTATAGAAAGAAATACACATGGAGGTAGCCGATAGACCCACAGGATGCCCACTCGGAACAAGGAACAATCAATGAGCTTTAGTCTGATCTATTTAACGCAATATAAATTGCAGAAAGGTCTTAACTTTTAAAAAAACTTGTCTGTAAAATTTTTACAAAAAACTTTGAATAAAATTTTTACAAAAAAATTATATAAAATTTTTACAAATAATTTTCAAAAAAATTTTTACAGAAAATTTCGCATAAATTTTTCATAAAATTTTTACAAAATTATTTTAAACATATTTTTTATACAAAATTTTCGATAAAATTATATAAAATTTTTACAAAAAAATTACGATAAAATTTTTACAATAATGTTATTGTAAAAATTTTATCGTAAATTTATAAATTTTTTTATAAATCTATAAATTTTTTAGAAAAAACATTTCGATAAAATTTTTGCAAAAAAATTTCCATACAATTTTTAATTTTCGTAAAATTTATATAAAAAATTTCGTAAACATTTTTATTATAAATTTTCGATAAAATTTTTATAAAAAATTTCCGATAAAATTTTTACAAAAAATTTTCGATAAAATTTTACAAAAAATTGTCATTAAAATTTTTACAAAAATTTTTCTATAAATTTTAACAAAAAAGCTTCAATACAAGTTTTATAAAAAATTTTTGATACAATTTATCAAAAAATATCGATAAAATTTTTACAAAAATATTTAAAAATATTTTTTAAAAAAAAAATTTGGTAAATTTTTACAAAAATATTTCGATAAAATTTTTACAAAAACATTTCGATAAAATTTTTAAAAACCATTTTGATAAAATTTTTACAAAAAAAAATCGATAAAATTTATATAAAAAAAATTTCGTAAAAATTTCATTTTATAAAAATGTTGACGATATTTTTTTTTTTTAATTTTTACATTTTTTTATATTAATTTTATCGAAATTTTTTTGTAAACATTTTATCGAAATGCTTTAGTAAAAATTTTATTGAAATGTTTTTTTTAAATAGTAAAAATTTCATCAAAATTTTTTTGTTCGATAAAATTTTTATAAAAAATATTCGATAAAATTTGACAAAAAATTTTCTATAAAATTTTCGAGTCTAGCAAAAAAATTGCTATACAATTTTTATAAAAATTGGTATAATTCTTACAAACAATTTTTGATAAATTTTTACAAAAAAAATTTTCAATAAAATTAAAACAAAAAATTTCTATATTTTTGTATTATATTTATAAGGAATTTGAAAATCATAAAAGCAAAAACCGAATTTATATTATTGTGAAATTGGGAGACATAACAGAGTGAGGGAATATTTAACATTACTTAGTGAAGGGTACATAAGATTCGGCATGGCCGAATATATATAGCACTCTTATTAAATAGTACTAGAACTCTTTTCTAAATAATAATATCAACAATTATCAAATATCTTGATTCTATAATTATTTAAGTATATTTAATTTTTTCTCTTATTGTAATAAAAATATTACAAGAAGCAAAGCGAGCTGCTAAAGAAATAAAACTTATACAATAGTTACTGCAAACAAGAAACTAAGTTCAGTTTTGCCGCTTTAATGTATTTTAGCGTGTGCAAAAAAAAAAAAATTGCTGTGCTTTGTTTCCAGTTTTCATAAGAAAAATCAGTGGAATTATCACACTGCCCGAACAGCGGAAACAAAAAAAATTTTAAATTGAGCAAAATACTATTACTAGTTAAGATTTTTATTTTTTCTCACTTTAAAAATATTTTCAAATAAACCATATCAAAATAGGCTTGAAACATCCTATTTCCATTATTTTTTCTTTCGCATTGCAATCAGAAATGAAAACTATAAAATAGTTTCGTGATATGAGTGTAAAATAAAAATGAAATTTTGTATTTTTTCCTATTTTTACACCATTCTTTTGTTATGGTTTTATACCTTGTAACCTCCCCAACACAAAAACTGATGTGTTAATGTGCTAGGGGCGGCAATAATGAATTTCAGACACACTTCCTTTTCTAAAAAATACCAATTCTGTTTTTTAACGTATTGTTAAAACATATTGTTCTTTTCGAAACAGTTTTCATTTTAAAGAAACTGTAAAAATGGAAAACCCAATTTTTTTAAACAAGGACATTTTTGTTAAAAAATATATTTGTTTTTTTTTGTGTTCAAATACTCAGCAGGAAAATAGTAACGACATAAATCAGAAGCGATGCAAGAATTTACAAATCTTGACTAGTGACTCGTATTCACTCGTCACGATTTAAAAGTAATATAAACTAGCTGTGCTCACACACGTTGTGTGTGTCCTGACAATATTTTGTTCGATTTTTGCTTTGAAAGTAATTCAAACCAAATTTTAAGACTCTTACGTATTTACATTATATAAAGGTACCACTGCATAAAATTGTAAAATGATTCAAAAGCTCTGTAAAAGATAGATAGTAAATGCATTACTCACTATTATAAAACAACACCATCTGTTGCGCAATCGTGTTTAAAATATTCAGCTTTCAAAAATAAAGGATGCCTTAAAGTATGCAATACCTTTCAATTGGTACAAAAAAATCGGTGTAGTTTCACAGCTTTTTCTCCACTTTCTCTTGGAAATAAGATATCTTGGCGGGAAAAAAATTTCCTATATTGGAATCAGGATACTAAGGTACCTCCTCACAAAATTTTGTTAGTTTTGTTAGTTTTTATGTGATGCAAACACAAAGGATAAGACAGACAGGAAATGAGTTACTGTGTTATTATATGTATAGACAAGCTGTGCCCGCCGCTTCGTCAGCGTCCTTGCAGTATTTTGTTCAAGTTTGCTTCGAAAGCAATCCACACTAAAGACCCTTACTTTTTTAGTGCTTCAGTTATGGTTTATGTGGTTACTTTATATAAAGTTTCTTACCTCTACTAAATTAAATAAATACATAAACCACAACTGAAGCACTAACCATAGTTAAGCATATCGCACCCTAAATACAAAAGGGTCACAACTCAAAATTTTCCAAAACTGACTTTTTTCCATAAATTAATTCAGAGTACATATCTCCGTCCCAACCCACTTGCACGAGACATCCTTAACTTTAGTGGCCATACACGGCTGAGAAGGAGGGATACCCTTGCATCAATCCGAGCGCTTAATAGATGACTGATAGAAGTGTATCACTTGCAGAACCATAAGTTTTTGTCTAGCACTGGTTAGGCTTAAACTTTAATTTTCAATTATAAGATTTGTAGACTTATTGTCAGTTCAAATTTTTTGAAGATACAATAAATAAAATTGAAGATACAATTATTTTATTGAAGATACAATAAAAAAAAGACTACTGCAAAAATTTCTTTCACATCATTATCTTCTTTAACTGGAAAGATACAGTTATGTCTATTTTTATGTTAAGTGTGTTGCTTCTGCACATAAAAAGTTTTTGTCTCTCCTGAAAATTTTAGTATTTTGAGTTGTGACCCTTTTGTATTTAGGGTGCGATATCATTTAGTGCTTCAGTTATGATTTATGTACTTATTAAATAAAGGGTATCGTTCTTTCTAAAATAACTGCGTACTTTGTATAGATTAGAAAATTTAACAATTGTATTTCTGGAAATCAGGTGGCTTAATGACAGGTAGAACCTATTCATGGAATAGTAAATGGGGATTTCTTCGAGAAAAAAGAATAAGACCCTAACGATATCCGAGTGGAGGTATCTAGTATTGACTAGCGCTACCTTTCCTAAGCTAACCTGAAGCTTCTTTGATTTTATTTTTTTATTTTTTTTTAACAATATTTTGTTCGATTTTGCTTTGAAACTAATCCGTACCAAATTTTAAGACACGTATTTACTTTATATAAAAGTACCTGGTATCACTGGATAAAAATCTAAAATTTATATAAAATTCTAAAAATGTTTGTAAAGCTCTGTAAAATATTTAAATAACAATGTAATTCCACAAAGTAAAAATACAAATCAAATACAAATTTTATTCAATTGGCTATTTGGCTGTAAGTAATTCATATTTTGTCATCATTTTAAAACAGCGCCATCTGTTGTACAACCATGTTTAAATATCCCGTTTTCAGAAATATATAATTTTGTATATATAATTTGGTATTCAAAACAACAATGTAGGTATTTAAATTTGATTAATATTCCCAAACAAAAATCCTTTGGGAAATGGGCTGAAAATGGTTTCCATCGTACTCATACCATAACTAAGGAAATTTGAAGATGTACAAGAAGTTACGTGGCTTGTAAATAGAGGACACATTATGTAACTGAGCTACTAAGTATTAAAGCAACTGTCACTGAACAAGCGCGTTAAGGTTACGCTCAAGACCTACCACAGAGTATTTTCAAAGTGTCATTGGCCTCCCTCCTAGCTAGGGCATCACCGTGTTATTTATATTATTTTTATTGCTTAATGTATATGTAACGACATCTAAAACTTGCTGTAGGGTAAAAAAGGACTCTTATATAAGAAAAACTTAAAGTGTGAGAATATTAAGACAGAGTAAAAAAGAAGAATCAAAAAAAGGAATATGATTTTAAAAGTGTGTGTGTATATCAAATCAAATCATAGGGGAGTCATAAGAGAATTTATGAGAATGATTGGATTTGGATTCTATTCGAAACGAGGTGGTAATACTAATAAAGTGTCTGTCATCCATGCTTTGGTTTTCTAACTTCAATTTCTACTATTGGTCTGGATTTTGATAATGTGTTACAAGTAGATTCTTTTTGCGATACAAAAACTAAAGAAAATAACCAACGGTGAATGTAATAAAAGAAATTAGGTTTTCGTTTTTTTAGATGTCTAACATGAGAAAACTATAATTGAACGTAAATGAATCTGAAGAAAGGTAAAAAGAAAGAATGAAAGAATAAAATAATATTAAAAAAATATGAAACATAAGCTGCTTATTAAACAATAGACCTTTTACAAACTCTGCAGCTATAGCAAGTGTAAACGTAAATATTCATATACAGCACTACTACTACTCAAGTCGTTACGCTGTTCAGAAATTGATTTGCTTTTTTGTCTGCATCTTTGTTGGGAACAATAATATTGGCCAATAATTTTAACAATTTTATTATTTTTTTATGTGTACAGTATCAAGCATAAAAATGAAACGTTGTATCATACTAACGGTTACTACTTTTTTGGGTATTCATTCCAATTTGTTTTAGTATCTGTAACAAAAAAGCTCAACATTTGATATTTTATGGTAACAGTGAATAAAAAAATGAAACAGCAAGAAAAAAATGCAACTAGCTGTGCCCACACACATTGTGTGCGTCCTAACAATATTTTTATCGATTTTAATTTTAAAGTAATTCACACCAAATTTTAAGACTCTTACGAATTTACTTTATATTTTTTCATACATAGCATTAGCTATTCTAGATATCAAAATTTGAGGGTTTCTGAAATAAAATTTTGAACAGAGCATTGAAGGCAATCCACTCCTAATAGTTTTGTAAAAAATAAACAAGATACGAAGGCATAGGAAATCATTAAAAGAACTGCTAAAATATTGCCTTGGCCTTTTCTTTTTGCCCGTTAAAATTATTATTAATTAAATATTAAATGTTAAAGATTTCGCAACCGATTACAACACACAGTTCAAAGAATGACCAACCAAAAGAAGATATTAGTTGCATTTTTTCTGCTCGCTGCTGTATATCATATTTCATCTCGCCCTCTGGTTAGCTTTCTATTATAGAGTTTGTGTTAGTAAAAATCTTAAAATTATGCTTTGGCAATTTAGTTTTATATTTATTTACTCGCAGCATAAAAAACTCTTCACATCCTTTTTTTAAACTATTCAACAATTTAATTTAAGATTTGTTTTGCATTTAAATGTTTGTATTAGCATTTTTATAGTTTTTTTTTAGTTTACATTTTATTTTATTAAGCTTTAAAAAATTGTATTTTTTAAGTGGCCTTTTGTTCTACAATAAACATTGTTTTATTTTTTTTATTGTTAATAGGAGTATAGAATAAACAAATAAACAAATAACTGAAAATTGTTTGCTTAATTAACATAAAATTTAAAACATATGCAACCGCATGCAAACAGATTAAAGATGCATTCAATACCGTTATCTCGGCGATACTTCGGGCTTACCGAAATATTGGCATCTGTTATATTTTTAATACCGATATAATGCAACATTAGAAATTGCAAGATATTAGGGTTTTTGCTACAATAGTACACACTTTTCCCCAAAGTAAAGCTTACAACTGAAGAGTGATAATGATGAACGATGTGGTGAAGATTTCGACTTCGAAAAAGCAACAAAGTTAGGTTATGTTAAGCGGGCAGCCCGCGCAAAATCAGTTCATTTGGAGGGCATTAAGGGGCATTGTGATGCGCAGACACAGTTTCTACGCACACAGTTTGCTATAGCACTCCAGTTCGTATGAACCACCTGGGGCTTCTCTCTAAACCTATCAGGCTGCTGGACCTGTCCCTAAGACAGTCCAGGTCCTGGAAAATTCTTTGGGCAGAACAGAGACGGTGTAGAACTAGTCCTTAACCTCCTCATTCAGATAGCTTCTGTAGCTCCCACTAACTGAGATTCCCTTATGCACTGGCATACATCCAATCTTAAAGTAGGCGCTGTATGATGCCTACTAGAAGCGATGAAGAATTTTACTCGAGGGTCAGCAGTGCCATTGTTCTTCCCTTTTCGTGATTAAGGCCAAAGAATTTTGGACAATTAGCTAATGGTTATTGTAGCGACCATTCCAACATGGAGGGGAGGGGTAGCATTTACCACGTCCACGCTCGTACCGTTGATCGGGCTTTTCGTTTTCACGAATGCCTTCATGCCAAGTAATCCAAAAATCTACAGTCAATTAGAATATCTACTGCTTCCTTACCTGCAGCCGTTCTGTTAGTTAACAGTCTCTTTTTGAAAACTGTTACAAAACATGATTAATGTGGCACCAACACGTCCAGCCTCTGTCATTCTAAGCTTAAACTCTAGAAAAGAAAAAGCATATATGTACTATAGCAGGTGTAATACTATAAACATAGTTTAGCGAAAACCAGTCTGGATTGAAAAAAAGTAAAAGATAAGTGTCGTACCTAGAGTACTATATTAGGTGGAATCTTGAAAGTTTGCACAAATAAACTGCATACTAATGTGTTTAGTCTATCTAAAGAAAATATACTAGATAAGTGGGCGTGGTACCTCCCATACAAAGTTTAAAATTAGTATCGTATTCTTAGAGAAATGTAATTGGTTTGAACAAATAACTCTAAGATTAGTATTCGTAGTCTGGCGAAACACGGACTGGACTGGAATAGTGGGCGTGGTATTACCCATACAAAGTGAAAAAGTATTACCGCGTGCCTAGAGAACTTTAATAGGTAGAATATTAAACTTTTGCACAAGTAACTCGAAGATTTGTATTCATACAGTGTCAAAAAAAACACTGGATTGGAACAGTGGGCATGGTACCTCCCGAAAAAAATTATTATAATGTTCTTAGAAAACTATTATATCTAGCGATTTGAAATTTCGCACTCTCTTACAAAATTATTATCATGTATCTAGAGATCTGCAATAGTGAAACTGTCTAATTTGCCATAGGCTTCTTTGAGAAAAAAGTCCGTTTTCGGCTTGAACCGGCTGCCCGCCTAAGGCGAGTATACCCGAAGCCTATTAAGGCCTATTGGTGTGAACTGACGACCATCTACCCGCACTTTTTCCTAAAACATTTCAGTACCTCGAGTGCATAAGAAGCACCCTGAGCTTCTCGTAAAAGTAGCCCAGTAGGCTACTCAGTGTCTCATCCCTGAGACAGTCCATGTCTTGATAGAATCTTTGGCCTAGAAATTTAAGCCTGCGTTCCTAAAGAGCCAGGCTGTCGCAGAAAAGGTATTAAACTGATTCCCCTTTTTGCACATCCATACAGCTTCTGCAATTCTCACCACAAGAGATTCCTATACGCTCGGACATACGTCAAATCATACAGTGCCCCGTAATTATGCCTACAAGAAGCGATATCGAATTTTTCCCGAGGGCTAGTAGTGCCTTCGTCGTTTTGTTTTCTGTCAATTGAACGCCAAAGAATACTAGTCAATCTGCAAGTGGTTAGTGTAGACCAAATGCGAACCATTTTTTTTAGCGACCATTCCCTTAGAGTGTTAGAAATTTGGGCCAAGAGGGTATTTATACCCCCTTCTGGGAATTTACTACGTACAGGTTCGAACCGTTCCTGGTACACTAATCGGTCATCTCGTATCCACGAATGCCTTCATGTTCTGGCACCCACACTATCCTTATGCGATGTCATTCAAGTAGGGCCAGAGATTGAATGCACGAAAACACACATCTCGACTTGACTACACGCAAAGAAAAAACATGGTTATTGTATGGTCACAGCAACCACACTATGTTCTCTGTAACAATAGATGTTTGCTGTGAACAAATTATAGTTATTTAAAACAATACTTTGGTCACGATAAACAAGTTTTTTGTTAACAGTTAATCATTCAATGGTTATACGCACCAAAAAAGCAACATGGTTGATTTGAAACATATTAAAAGTCAAACCACAACCAAATTATTTTTAATATTTAAAAATTATAACCATAATATATTATTATTAAACATAGTATGTTAAGTTTGACTACAAATAAACAAATAATGTTTGGTTTTAAAAATACATATTTTGGTTTTGCCCTTTTCGTAGTTCAGAAATATGTGTGTAAGCTATCGGTTCATCTAAAACAGTAAAAACATTAAATACACATTTGTTCTCAACAAATAAATTTATGTTTTATTATATATGATAGTTTTAAATTAATAATATCAAACACATAAAAAGGTAAGCAGAAAATATCAAAATATGTATGTAAGTCTAAATGGAAATATTCGTGTATTTGTTTTTTGTTATTTATAAATATATTCATACGTTGTCACATATAACCATTTTTATGTTTCAAATTATATTATAGTATGTTTATATTACAAACATAACTATGGTTGTATTTTACAATATTATTTTTATGTAAGACAATAATATGTTCCAACGACAACAATATTATTTTTATATATAACCATATGATTCAACCATAACATGTTGGTCTTAGATTATGGTTACCTTAACCATGTTTTTTCTTTGCGTGTACGTTTGAATCAAGGGCCTTTATGGCGGCTAGACAGTCAACATAAATATCAACAGCCGTTGCCTCCGTTGTAAGTTCCATGTTTTTTTTATTTTTGTGCAGAATTCCTTTAATAATTTATACCTTTCACAGTTTCAAATAAATGAAAATACAATAAAGTATTTTTAATTAAAATTGTATTGCCTCAAACAAATAATTAAGCATTTTTAAGGTTTATCCGGGTATTCTTAAGTTAATATTGTTTTTTTTCTACAGAAAAGCCACAATTCTTGGCATTATTGTGCCAGTTGCCAGTTCGTCTGTCTATTTTATATACTCGTATGTACCTCTTCAGCTGTCAGTTCCTTTAAAGCCATGAGTAAAAGTTTAACATATTTGGGGTTTAACTTCTGACACACAATGACATTTTGGGGGTTTTATGCCACTGACACATGTGGTAGCACATGCAAATAAACAAACACAAGCACACACACACACACATACAAACATACACAAACAAAATCAGACACTTATGCAACATAACTTTTATGGCAAGTATTAAGGAACAAAGGAAACAAAAACTAAAAAAAAAAATATTATAAAAAAAAAGAAATAGAACTTGAGTTAAGTGTTAAACAAATTTGTGTTTATGTTTGTACTTGTATTTGTAGGTTAGAGTTACTACCACTACTAACATAAAGAGTAGAACATATTTAAAGAAAATAGTTTAAGAAACTCAAGACACCCAAAAAAGAAGAAAGAAACATTATTTTCCATAAACTAAAGGCAATAAAAATAACAACAATAGGATGAAGCACAATAGCAAATATAAAAAAAAAACAACATCAAACAAAAAACACAATATAAAAATGATTTCAACATTTCCACAAAACAACTGGGAACGTGCGAAATATTTGAACAGGCAAGTCAGCCCTCTTTTCCATTTGAACTTTCAGTATTTTAAGTTCCTATTTTTACGACTGAGTTTTTGAGGCGGCCTCCATAAAGCATTGTTGTTGGCCAAAAAGAAAAAATATACAAAAATAAAAAATAAAAAAATAACCAGAACATTTTTAAGAAAATTTATGGTCATTTAGGCTTTTCTACTTTCTACTGAGAATAGTTTTATTTCTCTTGCTTCAAACAGACAATGCAGGCCAGGCTGATTTGCCATGTTATTTTATGGTGCCCTAAATTTCCGGCAACATGAATTTATCCACATGTACATATGTACGTGTGTGTTTAAAAACATGTTGGTGCATGTATGTACATGAAAACAGTGATTGTTAAAAATAAATTGAAGAATATAACTGAAAGGAATTTAAAAAAACAGTCTTTAAATTTTACTATATTTAAGAAGAGAAAAAAATTGTTAAACGCCGTATTTTCATAGATCAAAGAATCTAGCTTCGTTGAAGTAAATGAGAGATTGAGGGGTGCCTCGTACACAGAAAAAGATGTTTTGTACCAATTAAAGGTTTTACTTATTTTCAAATTAAATTTCAATTAATTTTTTAATTGACTCAAATATATATTTGTTTAAAACAGAACAAAAAAATCACATAAGTAAACAAATAATTAAATAAATTAATTAGTTAATAAAATTTTGATCTAAAACCAGTTAAAACCTTTAATTGATGGTAATATTTTTTTTCTGTGTAATTAAAGCTGTGCTTGTAGGTTCATTAAATTGAGCGATCTTTTTAGTTCAGATCACTTTACTGAACTAGATCGTTCTTTTAGTTAATTTGTGTAAATTTCAAGAGTCTTTCTATTAAAAAAAAAACATATACGATAATATCACTTCACTATCGGAACACCTTTTAATTTTTAGTATATGTTGATATAGCCGCTGTAGCAGTACACCTTGTGTAAAAATTTTAAGAGTCCACCATTGTTGTTGCAGATATAGAAGACGCTGGCAGACGGACAGACATTGCAGCGAAAACAATAGAGTTACGTTATTACCCTTTTTGGGTACGGAACCCTAAAAATAGTTAATGCCTTTTCTAGTTTAAAATTTTCTATTGTAAATTCAGAGTGTAAAATCGTAACCCTATTGTTTTTGCTACAATGTCTGTCCGTCTGTCTGTCTGTCAACGCCTTTCTTCTCTACAACCGCAATAAGTAGACTCTTGAAATTTTCAGAGAAGATGTATAACTGTTGACGTAATAGCAACTAATACTAAAACTTATAGGGTGCTTCCATAGAGACGTGTTATTCACGTACATGTGTTTATTTCTTGTACTGTAGGAGGCATAAACCTAAAATTTAAAAACTGTAATTAAAACTTAGTTCGCTATATAAACAAGTATAAAAAAATAAACCTACAAATTAAAGGGTGTTCCGATAGTGTTCCGATAGTGATTTACATGTATATGGCCTAATTTTTTAACCATAATAGAGAAACTCTTGAAGTTTTCACAAATGGTGTATTGCTATGACCCCCTATAAAAAACACTAAAAATTAAAGGGTGTTCCGACAGTGATGTGATTTGCATGTATAACTCTATATTTTCTGAACCCTAATAGGTATACTCTTCCAATTTGTACAGAAGATGTGTTGCCACGGCCGCAATGACAATTACTAAAAGTTAAAGGGTTTTCCGACAGTGATATATTTTTTACATATAGTGAATTCTTTTTTAAATCGTAATAGGTAGACTTTTAAAATATTCATAGAAAGAGAATTGCCATGGCTGCTATAAGAAATAACAAAATTAAAGGGTGTTCCGACAGAGAGATGATTTGTACGTCAATAGCCTTATTTTTAAATTATAATAGGAAATATTTAAAGTAGATGTTGTACTTCGGCCACTATAACAATTACTAATAAATAAAGGGTGTTCCATCAGTGACATGTTTTTCACGTATATTACCTTATTTTTTTATTTGATCAGGCGCATACCGCAATAGGTATGCACCAGATTTTAATGGCTGCTATAACAATAATTACTAAAATTTAAAGGGTGTTCCACTAGTATGGCTTTAATTTTAAATCAAAGAGTGCCCCATAAGACATGAAAAAGTAAAAACTGATTTATTAAAATTTATAAAGATTAATTTTAACATACCTGAAATCGCTTAGGTTTTTTTCAATAAAAAGGTGGTGCAAAAAAAAGATTCTTATAAAAAAAATTGCTATTTGTTTAAAAAGTTTAATATTCCTTAGAAAACATTTGTTCTTTTGATTTCTCATATTCTTCGCTTGATTGCCAAAAAAAATAATATTCCTTTTATTTTTTCTTTCCATATTTTTGCTAAATTGTATAAATTTATAGCATGATTGTGCTTACAAATGAACTGGAGAAAATAAAAATTGTGAAATATTTTATATATTTTTCTTTTATTTTTTTTTATTTTTCTTTTACTGTATTAGAAATTGCAAATTATTGCCGTTTTGCTACGCTTGATTTTACAATAGAAAAAGAGAAATTGTGTGGGCAATTTTAAATTCGTTTGTTTAAGTTTGAAAATATTTCCTTTTAATAGGTTTTGAAAATACTTTTGCAAAAATTATTTATGCGGTTTGCTATATATTTTTTTAATTATAAATTTAAGTTTTATTCTTTGTTATCAAAGAAATGTATTTGTAAATAGGTTGCAATTACATATTTAATTTCAGGACAGAGAAAAATAACTAAAACACTATGAGTAAAAATGCGAATTTTTCTTAGCCAAAACAGCAAAAGATTTGATCAATAGCGTTCATAGTCTTCACTACCACTACCGCTGTTTACAATTGACTTACTATATGTGTGTTCTTAAATCATGAACACAACTACTGCTGAGTGGTCTAAGCCTACCTTTCATTTTCTACTGCTTCATTGGGCGTGTAATGCAGTGGTGACCAAACACATGTCATTACATTTAACGTTTGTGTTAGAAGCAACTAATTAGATTTCAGTTGTTGAAATATACAAGCAAAGAAAAAACATGGTTAAGGTAACCATAATTTAATATCAACATATTATGGTTAAATTATATGGTTGTAGTTAAACCATATTATAATTAAAATTATAATATTATGGTTAAACTATACGATTATATTTATTTTATTTTTATTTATTTTTAAACACATGTATGTATGTAGAGAAGAAAACTATTAATTTAAATATAAATGGAATAAAACACAAGCTTCTTAAGATCTTATACCTTCTTTCTTTTCCTTGCACAAGGCCAACTACGACAACTACGACAACCTTAAAACGTACACCGGGAATATCACTTCACCGTTTTCTTCGATGTAGTTCAAGCTACACGCAATAAAAAAATTGTTATTGTATGGTCACGGCAACCAAACTATGTTCTCTGTAACAATACATGTTTGCTGTGAACAAATTATAGTTATTTTAAACAATACTTTGGTCACGATAAACAAGTTTTTGTTAACAGATAATCATTCAATAGTTATAAATACCAAAAAAGCAACACAAAAGCCGTGTTTTTTGCCTTCTTAATCAATTACGCTTAATCAACTTAACTTACTGATAGCAGAACTAGGTTGTTTGGCTTCAACACCAACACTTTTTTGCCCAATTCCCTTGGCATTTTGTAGTCTTTATTAGCACAACGTTGATCACGAACGTGGTTGACGTGCTTTATTGCGGTGATGAGACATTTTTTCTAACAATCATGGGCGACCTCATAATATTTTGCTCGATTTTGCTTTGAAAGTATTCCACACCAATTGTAAGACTCTTACATTTATAGTACTTCAGTAATGGTTTATGTATTTACTTTCTATAAAGGTACCCATACCTGGATAAAATTCCGAAAAATATTGTTATAATATAGTTATAAATATACAAATGAACAAAGTAATGTTATGTACATTGTTACAAAGAACATAGTGTAGTTTCTGTGACCAAGTGTGGTTCCTGTGATCATACCATAACCATGTTTTTTTCTTTGCATGTAAAGAAAGCAACACGATCATAAGCGATCGGAAAAAAGGAAACGCTATATCAAATGATTTTTAAATTCATCTGTTTCAATACAAGCTCCCAGAGGTTCTTTAAGCGGTTATGATCTGGAGATTATGAAGACTAAGCGACTTGAGTACTTGGAATCGTTATCATGATAAAATACACCACCAGGTGCCATTGTTTCTCGTTATTAGCTATCATATATTTAGTTACAGATATTGTATCGAATATATTAAGGATGTTAAATTGCGAAGTTCTTTGCTTGTTCTCTTTGCTCTGTCAAAAAAGACCCAAAAACCTGCAGAGTGATAGAATAGCACACTAATACGACTGATAGTTTATCGAGACACTCACATAAAATCAGTGTCTTCATTCCTTTCAGCGCCACACCACCATTGATCATTCATCATTTTTAACAGTTAGCAGCTGATATCTAGCGGAATAATGGTGTTTTGGTGGCCTGCGTATAAAATTTATTCCAGTTCGAATAAATTGAATTTTCTTTATAGCTTTAAAAAGTCAAGGGCCTTTTTTTTGTAAACTATGGTTAAAGGTTTTTTTTTGGTTTTTTGGCGGCACGCTGTGCGAACTCTAATGGAGACCCTAATTCGCTCATTTACTCGCAACTAGCAACATCCGTCGCACAGTGTCGTTCCCAAATTTGGTACACTAGCATAAAATGGCTTATTTAAGAAAAAATTTAAAGTTGTGAAAAAATTAGTAAAATGACACGCCTACCTCCCATATAAAAATTTATATATTTTAATTTAATAAACAAATGTATTAAAGTACTTGAAACCCAAAATTCGAACTAGTTTAAAAAAAGGGACTTTTAAGAGCACTGTCCAACAGCATTTTTGGAACAGAATAGCGACCCTATAATTCTGAAAGGGTATGTTGAGTAGATCATTTTTGTAGAACAAACTTATAGTTCAGCACGTCTGAGTTTGTTTTTACAGTGGGTCAAAGTTTTCATTTTTTGGTCGAAGGGAGCATTATACTAATGCTCTTGAGAGCATTAATAATTGCATTTTGGTTACCAGCTGATAACTGCATCTGATATAAATTTAGTAGTGTACAAATTTTTAGAAACCTGTTATTTGAACAGCAGCATGTAGTTAACTTTTACTATTAAATCATTACGTTTCATATGTTTGCTTACTAAATCTATTCCCTCACAGAAAAAAATATTTTCACCAATTAAAGGTTTTAATTGGTTTCGGATTAAAATTAAATTAAATAATTAATTTATTCAATTAATTGTTTAATAAGGATTTTTTTTATTCTGTTTTAAACAAGGACATATTGAATCAATTAAAAAATTAATTAAACTTAAATTTCAAATTTATTAAAACCTTTAATTGGTGAAAAATAAAAATAAATCAGGGACGTAACAATTATAAGATAAATCACAAAAAAGTCATTTTTAACCATTTATATTGATAAATTTATAATATGGTTATAATTAACCATTTCTATAAGATATATTTTATTCTGGTCATCGCAACCAATTTTAGTGAGAGTTTTGTTTTTTTTTTTTTTGGTTATAAGTAACCATTAAATCAACCGAAAAGATTTTTTGGTGAAAAATAACCATTACATAAGTTTTTCTTTCCTTTTTTTAGTTATCATATCTATATAAATAAAATCAAATGTCGTTCGTTGGTAATCGCAACACTTAAGAATAAGTTGTTGTCATTAGTATAGACATTTTTTATATGAATTTACTGATTAGCTTGAGACAAATTCAGTATCAGTTAATTTTTATTTTGATTTTTGTATTGTCAATGATAACCAAAACAAAGATATTATTTTTATAATTGTTATTTCTAACCAAAAAAAATTTTTCGTCGACAAAATGGTTATTTAAAATAAATAAACTTTTTTGGTTGATATAATGGTTACTTATAACCAAAAACAAATATTTCTTACTTTAATTGGTTACGATAACCAAAATAATATATATGCAATGATAATGGTTAAAAATAACCAATATTAAATAAAATGAATTTTTGCGTAACCTTTTTATCTGAAATAAAAAAATAACAATTATGTTCGGTCCCTGAAATAAATATTAAAGTCTATAATAAAAAAAATAATTTTCCATTTAAAAAAGTTTGAGGAAATAAGTTTAGTTTTAGAAAATGTTTTTTATAAACCTTTTTATAAATCAAAGATATTTTTTTCTAAGCTTTTTGTAACTGAAACAAATTCTAATTTTGAATTCTTAAGTATAGATTTAAGCAGTACGACTATAACAATTTAACAAAATCACTTCTTGCTAGCTTTGGTTATATGCCATAAGCATTATGCTTCTAACATTACCTAACAACTTTTTCTACAATTCGTATTAGTGTGACTTTAAACATTTCAAACATATGAATTTTCAATACAAGAAATCATTAAAATAATTTTCTCTAGTTTTCTTTTATTCCTTTCAACGAAACCCATTGTGGCATAGTTTGTTGGCTCAAAAATGCATTTTATACAAAAAAAAAAAAAAAACTGGAAAAAAACTAATAATAAAAATTCTGTGTCACAAACTTTAGATTTCAACTTTATTCCTATAACACCAATAAATGTGGTGTTGATGTCAGGCCACAACAGAAGACAGATACAATTAAAAGGAAAAGGAATAAGAACAAGAACAAGAAGACAACAAGTATAAAACAGGAATAAAAATTTATTTAATAGTGGTTTTCTTTTGAAACTTCATTTTGCAATGCAATGGATTTAACCAAAGGGAATTTGTGTTTTTTTTTTAATATTTGGATTGTAAATATGATTAAAAAAAAGAATAACTTTTTTGCTTTAGAACTAGTTATTGGTTTTTAAAAGATAATGACAGTTAAGCAAATTTCATATAAAAGATAAATCAAAAATAATTATGGTCTCCTGCAACTTCTATGAAAATTAAAAAAAAAAATTAACACTATTCGGGGCATAGTTTTAACTAGTTTATTGACGTATTACATTCACTTTTGCGGCTACCTAAGCGCTACCCAAACGGTGTTAAGAATCATTCCTAGGAACTTCATATGTTCTAGAAAGTACTTTATTGAGATCTTAGGTTCATTTTTGTAGTTGATTGTTTCCTCGAATTTTAAACGGTTTGCTACCTATGGACCTGAACAGGGGAAAAAAGGTAAAAAAATTGAATTTTTTAAAGTTTTTTTGCGATTTTGACCTTGAAGATGAAGTTTTTTTGATTTTATTTGTTCACAATTTTCTTTATGACAAGAGCTACAACTTTGCTTTAGAGAGTATATCAAAATTCCAAACGGTTTGCAAAATATGAGCTTGAGTAAATGATCATTTTTTTTGCAAAAATGACATCGAGGCCCCACATCTTTGAGGGCCCATAAAAAAAACCTGGTGGACTTTGGGCAAAACTCGGAGACAGGGGTCTTTTTTTTGGTTTTTATCACATAGTGGTGTCCGTATATGGTTATTTTTTTTTTCGTGTTGCACTCTTTCGGTTTCGGACTTTGCTTAAGCAAATGACATTTGACGAAACTTTACGAAAAGTGTTGTTAAGTACATTATAGTTTGGCACATATGTTTTATATGTAATTGTACAGTTGCTTAAGTTGGCTTAAGCTAGCTTATTCATATTATAGTTGGGCCTTAAGAGAAAAAAAACTATGAACATCGTTTTATTATGGTTATCTGTTTATTTTTTAGAAATCAGAAGTTTAGTTCATTTTCTGAAAAATTAAATTACTAAATGCAAAATTTATTAATGTCTAGCTGTACCGTCACACGTTGCGTGCATCCTGACAATATTTTGTTCGATTTTGTTTTGAAAATAATCCACACCAAATTTTAAGACTCTTACGTATTTACTTTATATAAAGGTGCCCGGATAAAATTTATCGCTGGATAAAATTCTAAAATTCAAAAAATTATTGTTAAGCTCAGTAAAAGGTGTTTAAAATATGTTTATAACAATGTAATTAACGAAAATAAAAATAAAAATGCAAATCAAATAAAAATTTTATTCAATTGGCTATTTGGCAGTAGGTAATTCATATTTTGTCATTATTTGAAAACAGCGCCATTTGTTGTGCAATCGTGTTTAAAATATCCCGCCTTTAATTAATATATTGTCATTATTTTAAAATAACGCCATCTGCTGCCCAACCGTGTTTAAAATATACCGCTTTCGAATATAAATGATTCCTTAAAGTATGCAGTACCTTTAAATCGGTAAAAAAAAATCGGGGTACTTTTACTGCCTTTATCTCCAGTTGCATGCAAACTGACCCTATGAAAAATTGCCCAAGAGCATAAATGAAAAATTTCCCAAGAAATCTTCTGCAAAATTGGGTAATATTTCAAAAATTGGGTAATATGTCATGAAATTTTGTGTTTGTGCGACGGGTTTTAAGAAAAGGCGCCACTGTGCGGCGTTTAATTCTAAACTTTTACAATAAACAATAACTAATTTATTAATTTAAATAATTAATTTCAACTCATATTAGCTAACTATTTGTACCTTTATTTTTTATTCACATATATTTCCTTTTATATTTAGTTAAATGAACGCATACAATAATTTGGGTACATTGGCAACAACATATATATTTAACTAGGTAGCAAAAAGCTTCTTAACAGACTGGGATCACAGATTACATATAACTTCTTCTCAAACCTTGCTCGATGAATTAAATCAACGATTTAATTAATTTATCAACGGTTGTAGTGTTTGTGACTACGGTTCAGCAGCGTTCCTTTAGCAGCACCATCACGAGCAGCAGGTTTTTTGGATTTTGATCAAAGATGACACACAGAAGTTGCTCAAAGCTTGCTTGATGAATTACCCAATATCAATGCTATTACTAAAGCTATTGACTATTTTATATTTTTTTATTTAATAAGAAAACTATAAATAAATTTGGACGATAATTAATTTATATTTGGGTATTTTTTCACATTTTTTGGACCAAATTTCCATTTTTCTTTTTTGGGCAATTTTAAATTTTTTAGGGTGATTTTTTATTCGGCAATTTTTCATTTTTCGTTTTGTCTGATTTTTAATAGGGCCATTTTGCATGCAGCCCTTTTGTCCACTTTCTCTTGGAAATAAAATATTTTTGCGGAAAGAGTTAATTTACTGAAATCAGGATACTAAGAAATACTGAAAAAACTGAAGTTTTTACACTTTACCAATTCAGGGCTTGTAAACTGTTAAAAATAAATTTTCTCAGTTAAAAATAAATTTTCTCAGTTAAAAATAAATTATCTCCCAAACTAAATGCGATATTTTTAAATCTAAATTTAAAAGATCTTAATATTTGAAATTAATAAACTTTTGGTGACATTTAAAAGAAAATTTATGCCGGAGGTACTCAAAGGGATTCACCAGTTCGCAACTGCACTCAAAAACACCTCTGATGTACCTCATTTTCAGGATATCTTTAGTAGTTATTGAGCTATTGAATTATTTCCAAAATAAAACGTTTTTAAACAAATAAATTTTTTCCCTTAAAAAACTCGGACCAGTAAGAAGATTATTTTCTGAGATTTTTTTTTAAATGGCGAAGTGTTTTCTTGTTTATGTCTTTTAAAGCAACTTTATTCAAATAATTCTTTCACTTCGCTTATATTTATTGCCAGCGATCGTAGTTCAAACATAAAAACAAAACAGGTTCGATCACCATACTTGCAACTGAACGATATCAATGTGCAACAGCACGATGTTGATTCTATGGATATCGTATATAATGGAATCAAGTAAATATTCCAACTCATGTGAAGTAAATGGCAACTGTGCGTATACGCAATCATACTCATACTCATACATACTTATTACTCATACGTCTAGATAATCACTTCAGCAACATATTTTAAATACAACAAAAGTCTTCTTCAGCGTTGTGAACGTAACCATTTTGAACTAAATACGGAAATACATACAAAACAAAAATTTTACAGTAATCCATTCCATTCATCCATTTACTATTTCT
Organism: Phasia obesa; assembly: GCA_949628195.1. NCBI lineage: Eukaryota > Metazoa > Arthropoda > Insecta > Diptera > Tachinidae > Phasia > Phasia obesa. Next base: position 185,763,824 of record OX451215.1, read on the forward strand.
TGCAAGAATCACATTAGTAATCCATGATCTTTTCTCAAAAATTACACGTAAGGAAAAGTGTAAAAAATGATAAAAGCACTTATTTGCGCTTCTTTAAACTGATGCGCTTTATGCTAAAGGAATACCTCTATACAATAAGTGCGCTTATTAACACCAAAGCACAAAGGGTTAGTATAAAGGATTACAACAACAGTTTCCCTAACCACCAGCTTAATAAACATGACAACAAAACAGCAAAGGATTAGCAACCATGCATATAACGATGTCAAGAAGGACAATGTTGATGACTGTTTGTTACGCCTTTGTTTTATGCCTCTTCTTATGTTATTGTTTGACAACACACGTATAAATTTTCGGTAATGCTTACAAAAGTTCAACGATGCATATGAGAAATGTCCTTTATTATCGTTAAAGCTTATTTTCTAATGCATACAGCTTCATATTTTATGTGCAATTACAACACTGGAAAGACATATATAAGACGAAATAATGATGACAACCCGATGAAAAGAAAATTCATAATGTGACAAGAATTGAAAAATCAAAATAACCAAGGTTGACTTAATACGTTTTTAAATTTAACAGTAGCCCAAGGATTATTAGCAGGAGATTCTCGCAGAAATTAGGCTATTCTAATCAAGAGTAATAAAGGAAGTTTTATTAAAGGAGAACCATAAATTTATATATAGGACTTTCCAATTTTATGAGCCTAAAAACCCTTCTTTACAGACAGAGTCAATAGCTTGAAGCTTTCAGTTGTTAACCTGGCTTATGTTGGCATAAAATTACAGCTTCAAAAAAAAAAGTTGATCAATCGTAGTTAACCTTCCAAAGAGTTAACCGAACTCTCAAATCGTTCATGCAGAATCGCCCTTGTCGTCTTAATCCATTTATATTGCGTCAAAAGGGAAACAAATATTGTTAGGCTAAAGAGCTTGTCGTTGAAGGTGCTGAAATCACGAACACCATTTCTGTAGACTAAATTGCAACTACTTGAACGGTTTGCCATACATTAGGGTGGGCCAAATGCAGATATCTTTATAAAACATATGATATCGTGACACTGATAAATGTTTTCTATCTGATATATGAACTAAAATAACTTGCTATACTTTTGAACAACCTTGGGAAATAATGCAAATTTATTTTCAAAATATAGCACTAATTTTGAAAATAAAGTTGCCAAAGTTGTCGTTTCTTTAAAATAGTTTTGGTCGAAATTAACTACCCAGCACCAGTGCTGTACTGAAGATTGTCCAAAAAGTTCGTGAGGCTGACCTGATTGTAGACAAACAACACTCATAGTGCCGTCGACCATCGGTCTCAAAAACTCAGCATTTCACACTTCAGCACGATGAGAATATCTTATTCACTTACAAGGTCCAACAGATTAACAATTGAAGGCAATCGACTATCCACTTAATACGTCTCAGTTAGGGCCTTACAGGAGCTTCACTCGGACATCTTAATTGGTCGAAGAAGCATCGTTTGTGATGAGGTGCTTTTTCGACCGGAATATTCACACGCCATTGTCGAAAAGCCAATGGATTCACAGTGAGTGATCGATTTGTGTGGATTTTGAGAATGCTGCTAAAATGCCAGTTCATTTAACGGCTAGCGTTATAAAGCCATGATTACGGAATTTTTATAGCTTAAAATGGGAGGTATGAACTTCGATTATCTTTGGTTGCAACAGGATGGCAAACCATGTCACTCACCTTATCAAACAATTGATCTTATGCGCACTAAGTTCGATAATTGTGTTATAATCCGTCCTGGCTATGTCAATTGGCCGCTTTAGAGCTGAGATTTGACTCCTTAAGAATATTTAACACCCACGATATGATCAAAAATGATCCAAACTCTTATAGAAGGCTAATATTGCTCGACCTATTCGTGAGATAGAACCAAGAAGAGTCAACAAAGTCTTGCGACTTAAACTGTCTTATCAGTTTCTGTTTCAACTATTGCCAAGCCAGCCGCCAGCTGTATTTAAGAAATGTAAAAATTGTTCGCAGCACGACAGACTAAAAAATTCTGCAAAATCTCAAGCTTTTGCTTGAGATTTTTCATTTCCAGGAAAGTTACCTTTTTACGATTTAGAGAGGTTTCCAATATATATATATATATATTTTTTTTTTGGTTCTAAACGAATATAGTTTTTGTTTTGATTAATTTTTTATTAAATTAATTTTTAAAAAAAATTTTATTTTATTAATAAAAAAATGTTGTTAGATTTAAAAAAAAAATTGTTTTTTTGTTCACTTTTATGAGAAAAAAAAGTGAAGAGGTTTTCGAGAGTGAGGGCAATAGCGATCCTAAAAACGTTATATATCACTATCAAGTTTAAGATCTCTACTTTTAGACTGTAGAAAAATACGTTGGGAGTTTTTGCGCCATTTTTTTTGCGATTTTTTGCAAATTTCACCTTTTTTCTGTTTTTGCTCATCTTCCATAGGTAAATACCAGTAAGAAATTTTTTATCGATCACAAAATGTTTTTTTGTTTCTAGGTTTTAAATAATCAAATTGTTATTATTTCAAATAAAATGTATTGTTACTAATATAAATATAATAAAAATGTGATTTTCTGCATGTCTGTATGTTTGTGTTCACATCACGTAAAAGCTACCTTATGAATTTTAATAAAATATTATGGAGAGGTACTTTAGTATCGTGGTTCAAATATAGGCTATTTTTTCCGTAAAAATATCTCACTGTCAAGACAAAATAGAGAACAAGTGGTGGAAGTACGCAACTTTACCGATTCAATGGTACTGCAAACTTGGCAGCAACCTTTATTTTTGTCAGAGGAAAATTTAAAACAATATTTAAAGAACTCCCTAATAATTTTACAATTTTATACATATTTTAGATTTTTATGTAAAGCTTATGTTTCTGAGTAATTGTCCCAGGGATGGGAACCTTTATATAAAGTAATTACATAAACTATATCTGAAACACTATAAAATTAAGAGTAGGAAATTTTGTGGATTACTTCCAAAGCAAAATAAGGACCCTGACGAAGTGGCGGGCTCAGTTAGTTATGAATAAATTAATTATTTTCCCATAAATTAATTGGTCATTGGTCAGGCACATTTTCTTCGACATAAAAGCTCAAAAATTTATATTTTTGTTAAGAATTAGTAAAAAAAAATTAAAAAAACTCACATGAATGTTTTTATAAATTTTATTTGTATGGTATTAAGGCGTATGTAATCCATTTCTTTTAATAATTATAATATTAAAAAAAAAAATATTTTATGGCACCGCCCACAAAAAAGGGGGGGGGGGGGTGTGGCGAAAAATGGCATTTTATAATCTCCTGGGTCCAGGTTTAGGTTTTTGAAGATTTAGTGACCATAAAAGTTGCATTTGCTAAACAAAAGTATAAGAAAAATTGAATTTTTCAGAGCTAGGATTAGTTCTTCTAAGGGGCACTTTTTTCTGTTTGGTCTGATATTTCTTGTTTTCTAGCTGTAACAGTTTATGACTATAAGAAAATTTTGTGCCATATTTTATTAATATAGGGGCACTCAATAAATTTAGAGAGCCAATATAAGCCAAAATACCAAAATAAGCGCTGTAGACACATGACTGAAATTGGGTTTCAGTATGGAATTATTTCTAATAAAGCTATAATATACTAAGTAAAATTCAGGTTAGTTCATTTTATTTAATTTTAAACAGATTTTAACCACCCAGTATATGAAATATCGCTTACAATCACATTCCTTTAAAAAGGCGACTATCGTCGCTAAATGGGTGCAAAAACTTTAGTTTAAACAACGGATACCCTGAATAGCTTAAGACGAGCAAGGAGATGACTACTAAGATGGAGAATAGGGACAATGGCTAAAGAATGAGAATGAGCTCTGGACCATCTCATTCAGGCCAATCGCGAAATGTTATAAAGTAAAGTAGAGTTAAGGCAGCATCTCCTGTTCACCTAGCGTTGCCACTGGGAAATTATATGATAAGAGCTAATACCTTGCAAAGAAAGGATTCTATAAACCTAAAAGGACAAAAGGAGGGAATCATGTGAGCAGTTAAGAAGCCCTTACACAAAATTATGTAGCTTATGTATTTTATATTATTGTATATTGCTGTATATTACTGCATACTGCATATTTTCACTGCTTTTGCTCCTTGAAAATAAGATATTTTTAGCGGTAAGAAAGTATCCTATATTGGGATCAGGATACTTACGTATCTTCTCACAAAATTTTGTTAAAATCCATCCAGTAGTTTTTACGTGATGCAAACTTAAAAGGAAACCAGACATACAGACGAAAATGAGTAACTATTTTATTATATGTATAGATATGTTCTGCTGTTCTGTAAATAAGAACATGATAAAGATATGACACAAGTTTAAACCAAATGTATATAGCGGTTTGCTGGCAATTACATTAACAAAATTGGGGATTGCTGCTCTAATCAAATGGAGACTGCAGCCTTTGCATCTTTACCACCCCCCCCCCCCCCAAACTGTGCTGGTGCCAGAACACGAATACGAGTCTAAGTGATGAAGAGAACTGCTTTAACACACCACAATTATTTTAATGCTTTAAATGTTTTTAAATTTTATTCTCCGCTATAAACAGATTGGAAAAATTGCTTTTAAAAACTAAAACAAGAAAATTTCAAATAGAAAACAATTGCCAACATTTTCTAACCTTTTCGGTATGAAAATTATGATTTTCAAGTTAAAAACACACACACAAGAAACATGAAACCAAAGCTCATGTTTACACAAATTTGGTTTTTCATCCACAAAAACATTAGGAATACGAGTGTACAATAACAACAAAAAAATAAATAAATAAATAAAAACAGAACAAGAACAAGAACATGATGCAACAGCAATAACAAAATATTTGTTATTGCTGTTGCAGGTAGTACACTCATTCATATGTATATGAAATACATGTACGCCGTGCTTTTATATCCGGTATTTTTATATGTTGAGTTGAGCACTGAGAATCACATGCAAATCTACGCTAAACTTAACATTTTTACAAGTGCAAGTGGTGTGAGTTGGCATGAAAATTTTTAATTTTCTGTTTTTTTGTCTTCTTATGTTGGACTAAAATAATTGAAATAAAGTAAAAAAAAAAAACAACAACTAGTGCTCTTTTTATATTTATATGTATTTACGTTGTATAGAATATTTGCACTAGAAATGTAAATTGCAAAAATATATGAAAAATATAAATTTTATATGAATTATTTTATAGTAACGACGGAGAGAAGTTAAAAGTTGGCTGCTGGTTGGTTATTTGTGCTTGTGCCACAATTTAAAATACCACTGAAGCGCAAGAAAATATTTTTGGCAAGCTGAGCAAGCAACATAAGAAGCAGCAAAAATAATACACTAACAGCAAATAAGCAACATTTAAATACATAAATATTTTGGTTGAGAACAAAAGAGCTCATTCATTCATTTATTCATACATTTATTTATTCAAATGCTTGTACATGAATACGAAATGGAATGAAATATATAATTTTATTTTCAGCTAGACCTAGCGTCACCTGTAAGGAGAGAGAGATACGAGAATTTTTTTGCATGCGTGCAAAAAAATTTTAGCTTGTGTTCTTTGAATTCCTAAAATAATAACAAACAGGAATAACACAATGTACTAGGGCGGTGCTCAAACAGCTCAATTTAAAAAAAAAAATTCCAAACATTCTTAAGACCAAGACAAAAATCTACATAAATATGGTGGGATCATCACTGCTTTCTTATCGTTTTTCTGGATAGCTTTAGCTTTTAATACAATTTTTGCTTTTTTTTTAAATAATTTAGTTTCTAAGTAATATGATTTCATCGGCTAATTGAACCGCTTACAAGTATTTATAATGGCAGAAATAGAGCTTATTTTATAGTTCTTAAAAACCAGTGTTGAAATACTAAAAACAATTTTGGAAGGCAGGTTAGCAGACCCCTACCTCCTAGCTTCGTTGAGCTAGTAGGTAGTGTGCTAGTCTATCTGTCCGGGGTTCTAGGTTGTATTCCCACCAAAGACTCTGGAATTTTTCACTACAAGTTGGCAGGAAGACCAATAAGGAGCTTGCTTATAATCTGGGTGCCTACAAATGGATAACTGCACTAATGCAGGTCAAGTATCATATGGCCAAGTAAAAATCGCTGTAAGACGATGCTTGGAAACTGTGCTTGGAAAAAGGCTAATATAAAAAAGACTTTGGACCACGGGCAGACACAAATTATATGGAGCCTAAAGCAAATGTTAGCAATTATCATAGACTCTGTGATGTGGAAGAATGTCGACATGTATCAGCCGAAATTCTGAAATCACTATGGTCGGAAGGCTAGTGACAGACCGAGACTCAATGAAAGTAAGGTATTCGTAAATTTCCAGTCGGATACCAGAAATTACTGAGCAACGAATGGGATCGAAAAGGGACCCGGTATTCCCCCTACAAAAATAATAATAATAGCAGATCCACAAAACTGTTTAGGGATTTAACTTTATTTATTTCAAGCCCATGCATGGTAATTTAACCTTGAGACATTTTTGATCTTTAAAGGGCACGCTTAAAACCGTATTCCACACTCGCTCCAATTGTTTATTACAATTTACACTTTAATTGTGGAACAAGATTAATGTGAGTACCTGCCTACTCGGCCTAACCTCACGGTGGTCTTACTACCGAGTGAAACTTAGGCGTAGACTAGCGCCCCCATTGTGTAGTATAACAACACTTTACGATTGCCACCAATCGCTTTTTGTGTGTGATACAGTCACAATGAGTAGCAATTTATATAATATGGCAAGCCTTTCCAAGGCAAGCCTAGATCCACATTATAACCTCTTGCTTAGGGGTTTGGAGACCATCCAAACTCCGTCTGTTGAGAGTGCAACAGCACACTTGATCGACCTTGCACCTTACCTACATAAATCGTTCTTAAACCACAACCACCACGTGTACCCCCGAAGAGGACCCGCGATTATTATCACAGACCTTTTCTTCCAGATTTAGGCTCTAGGAACCGTAGCGTCTGGTGCCCCTATTTTCCCCGAGTGGACCGCGTCAAAACATTTGCCATATTCCTGCAGTGACAATTAGAACCCCCGGGGGTACAATTTACAATTTAAGAATAACTAACATATATTTAAATTTAATAAAACAAATTGTGTTTGAAAGGCCGATCGATGTCATTATATAGTAGCGCACGGGTCCGCCGCGGTTTCGTTGGGTGTCCTGCATTCGAAGATTCACTCTTTCTCCAAAAATCAGGCTAAATTTAAGCAATGACATGCGTTATGTTGGCTTTGAGGGTCACTGTGTGGATGTAGCTTATTCGCCTAGACATGTAACTTAACCAAACCGGGTTGAAATCGCACGATCTCGGCTGCTAGTTTCCATCAACTCCACGTAAGAAAACTATGAACTTAAATCGCACGTGTATAATGTTTAATATTTCATGAGGTGTGTGGTCATATCATTAAATTCAGGTTAGTAATCATCGACCTATAGCTTTCGCCATTGAATATAATGGGCCGACCAAGGTCGATCTCAATAGAATAGACCGATGACGCCACTGGCCCGAAATCCACACCAGTCACCAACTTTATCAGGATAAATTAGATGTTTTTGAATAGTAGTAGTAGTGGATTATTGTCGTCCCGAAATTTCCCTTTTTACTTTTTCCAACCCATTTATTCACAAATGGGCCAATTTACATATTTCTATGGAAATTAGGATAAGTTTACAACATATTTTCACCAATTTAAGGTTTTAATTGGTTTAAGATTATAATTTTATTAAATAATTAATTGTTTAATTAGGATTTTTTTGCTCTGGTTTAAAATACATATATTAAATCAATTAAAAAATTATTTGATTTTTAATATAAAACTGATCAAATACTTTAATTCATGAAAAAATTATTTTTTCTGGGTGCTCTAGGGCTCATCCACAAAAACATTTACGCATCTTGTATAATGATACATTAGCTATATTCATACCAGAGTACGGAAATAAACAAACCGAAACGTTTGCTTTCATTTTGCTTTGTACTTTGCTGTTCAAAAAAAAAACAGTAACAATGAAAACCCATTTAGTTTTGTTTGATTTTGGCTCGTAAATAAAATAAATTACAATATTTTTATAAAAAAGACCTAGAGCGTAAAAACTTAATTATAAAATTATTCAAAAGGTCAAAAATTACAATAATTGTTTTATAAACTATATATTTATTTAAACATATTCTGGTAAAAAAGAAAACTAATGGAACAAAGCAAAAACGTTTCGCAAACGTTTACTAAATGATTCGATCATAAATTTTATTTTTGAGGGACAACAGAAGACAGCCTGCAAGATTTTTTTATTTACTGCTGCAATCCAGGAAAACAAATCATTAATAAAAATGGCATTTGAAAATCGAATGAACTAAATCAATCTTTCAAAAAAATACGTTTCTAATTTTGTTTTCTTTTCACAAGAAAAGTAAATGACTGAAATGTCAACTATTTTGTGTAAGTCTTTGCATTTAAAAAGTATTTATTTTACTCATGTACAAAGCGATTGAAAAAATATGGCAAGTTTGTATATTTGCATGAAACGGGACCGAAACGTTTTGTTTATTTTCGTACTCTGAAAATTTCAGTACCTTTAATTACGTACTTTTATTGCTTTTTCGCCACTTTCTCTTGGAAATGAGATATTTTTTCGGAAAAAAAGTATCCCAGACTAGAATTAGAATGCTTAGGTACCTCCTCACAATATTTTGTTAAAATCCACCTAGTAGTTTTTACATGATGCGAACGCAAAAGAAAAGCAGATAGACAGACGTACAGACAGAAATGAGTTACTATTTTATTTCTTTTAAGTGCAGGAATACTTTTTTTGTACATAACATTTATATAGAATTTTTTAAACGAATTCCTTTACTGCTGAACGCTTATCTAATTTTCCAAATCTTTAGAGGCCAATAAATAAAAATTGGTCAACAATTTCGCCAAACTGAGTACAGGGTTTTACTACCCTTTGATATGAGAATGGAACCTATGTATACTATCACTTTCTTGCATGTTTTTTCACTTTTGAACTCTGTTATTGAAACATAAGATACTTTGTTTTTTTTAAGAACTCTATTTGGCGGGAATCAAACTCGCAACCCACAGACTTATAGACCGGAGTACTATCAATCAATCTATGAAAGCACTTCTTTGAAAAGACTATTTTAAAAAATAATATAATTTTTTCTGAATGTTATTGATTTTTTTTTAGGATTTACAGAAGATATTCTTAAATTTCTTTCTATACAAGTTTTCTCGCTATTTATAAAAACAATTTTCGAGTGAAATGCAAAAATAGCAATTTAATCTAAAAAATCTTTGCTTTATTGTTTTATAAAATATAAATTAAATGGTTAACAGCATTACGAAAACTATTACAATTTTTATTACACTGATATCCACCGCTCTTTTCAATATTGAATCTATTTCAACAGAAATTATGATTTTTCTAAAAAAACCCTTAAATGTCAAGCAAAATCCTGTTCATTAATTTTTTCTGCAAACTAACCATATTAGCAAATTAATAAAAACTTTTTTGCGTTAACATTTAACTTAAACATGCTACATAAGGTTTCGCACAAACTGTCGTAATTAGTTTGTAATTATTCCCATTTTTAATTAATTTGTGAAAAGTACAAAAATAATTGTTTGTGAAAAAATTCCAATTTTTGTTTTTGCTCTGCTATTTTTTTTTTTTTAATTTGTTTTTATTCAAAACTAATTTTACGGTTTTTGCCTTATTATTATGGCAATAAATCCGTATAAAAAGAAAAAACAATTATGGCTGCAGAATAAACCAGAAACAAAGTTTCGTTTACGTTCCAATTATTTAGTGCCATGCAACGACACAAAACAAAAACCTTAATATTTAGAAAAATAAGCAGTAGTTGAAAAAAAATGTCGAAAAATGTTAAAATAATCAGTGAAACCATATGCGAATGGAGGCAGGGATTCCCAAACATAGAAACACAGTACTCGCCAATAGAGAACCAATCGCAGACTAAAAAGCAATGGTACAAAAAAATGTACGAACATAAGACTGATAGACTTTATGTACGCCTAAGGTGGCCATATCATAAGTCTTGACCTGAACGATTAAAATGGGGGAAGAGCGGTAGGGAAATATTATTGATTTTTAAGAAAGTAATATAAAACAAAAATTTAAATAAAAAACACTTCTATAATTATGTTATCTATAGATATGTATGTATAATAAAACAGGATCGTTTCTGTACATGAAATATTTTTCGAAAATGTTGCTGCTGGTGCAGATATTAATCGATATGGATTAAAAACACAAAATTTTGGAATTTTTTTCTGTCTGCGTTTTGGCATCACGTAAAAACTACTTGATGAATTTTATGAGAAGGTACCTCGGTTCAAATATAGAATACTTTTTTCCATAAAAATATCTCATTTCCAAAAGAAAATGGAAGGAAAATAGTGAAAGTACGCAATTTTACCAATTTAACGGTACCGAAAACTTGGCAGCACCTTTATTTTTGTAAGTAGAAAATTTTAGACTTCCGAATTTATATAAATTTTAGAATTTATTATTATTATATATAATGACTATGTACAACATCCTGATACCAGGGATGGTACCTCTTAATTAAATACATAAACCATATCTACGCACAGTAAAAATTGAAGTGGATTACTTTCAAATCTAAATAGAACAAAATATTTGCAGGACTCTGACGATACGTCGCGACTTGGCTACATCCCAAAAACACAATAAAAATGTGAAAATAATAGTACGGCCAAGCTGTAACTCCAAAAGCTCCCTAGTTTCACGGCAAAAATGGTTCAGTATTTATGCGAAGTTCCCATCTAATATGGTTTTTGCTGGACTATGCATATAAACACGGTAATAATTTTTCCTTTTGTATGTGTTCTCCGAAACTATATATGTTAATATAAAGGTTACTGGTGCAAAATTTCAAGGCAACACGATGATAAATATTTACTTTGTATGGGAGCAGCCACACCTACGTCAAATATCAAACAAAGAAGTACCTTATTTTTTTAACCATATATCTAATAACAAACCAGTGTTGGGATTTGTGGTACAATTGTACCAAATTTGGTACAATCGTCTTATCAGTGGTACACTGGTACACTTCATACTCTTTTGGTACAATTTCATATACAATTTGTTCACAAAAATTTTTTTATTTAACCAAAATTTTTGTTACTTTTTCTTACAAAAATAAATATTTCTAATTTCATAGTTCTCCAACATTGTCTAGAACTAAATAAATAGCAACATTATTATTTTATGATCAGGATTTTATTATTTACCTTGATAACCCTTTTATATAAGTGTCCTTTTTGCTGAACTACAGCGTTTGAACGTTTTTGCAGCGGATCATTCAGTTTCAGACCATTATTCCATTCTTTCTAGCGAGAAATTGTAAGATCTTCTTTAGTAATTAGATGACTCTTTAATTGCTCTTCCAAATAACTCCGGGTATACTCTATCGGATTAAGATCATGTGACTTTGATGTCGTGTAACCAGCTGCTAATATTGTAAGCCTTTTGCTTATGAAATAGGAACGAATTTTGACAATTGTTGGTAAATTGGCAACACAACACAAAAATTCAAGGAATCAATGTCAACTATCGTTACTTTAAAATGCCGCGGTATAAACTTTTGATTTATATCGAGCTGTTTACTTTTTTATTCAATGGCAAATTTTGGTACAATTAATGCTGATTTGGTACAATTTTATCATTGGGGTGGTACAATTTAAACAATGTCAAATCCCAACACTTTAACAAACTGATAAAAAATTCCAGAAAGATCGGTCCCAACAAACAAACAGATTTTGTGCTTTATATATAAAGATAGATAGTTCTATGACTATTTGTACTTTCAGCGCTGTTACTTTGAATGCAATACTGTTAATGTTAACTTTATTACTGAACTACAGTCGCATTTTCAGCAAGCTGAGTGATTTTTTAAGGGATTTAATAAATATACATCATTTTGGCATATTCTCTCCAACAATTCGGCCTTACCGGCCGAATATGAAAAATTCTTCAATATTGGCTGCCAGTGCGTCAACCGTTGCAGGCTTGTCTCTAAAAACATAAGCCTTAACATAGCCCCTTAAAAAATTATAAATTATTAGTACGATCTAGGCGGTCCATTGACCGGCCAATATCGTGAAATAGAGTGTTCACCGAGCTGGCCTCTTATCTGGGCCATTGTTTCGCGTGCTGTGTATCATGTGGCACTGTCTTGTTCAAACCACATGTCAGCAAAGTCCAGCTCTTCTATTTTTGGCAAACAAAAAAAAAATGTAATCATCGCACGGTAACGCTGTCCATTCACAGTTAAGTTCCTGCCTTCGTCGTCTTTGGAAAAGTACGGTATAATGATGCCACCAAACAGTGCATTTTTACAATGTTTCTGGCTGGTCTTCACATCTTCGATAAAAAAGCGGATCTTCATCAAACTTTGCCAGCAAGAATTTTAATCCATAATCTGCAAGCCTTATTCGTTTACAAGTTGATTCGTTCTTAAATTATAGACAAACTGAACATCTTTAACAGTAACAACTGAGCTGCCAAAAACAGTGTTGTCAAAAGGAAAGTTGCTTAAAAATCATTTTGATTGAATTTTTAGTTTGCTTTTGATGTGACAACAACTGAAAGCAGCACACCTCGTTAATTTTAACGAAGATTAGAAGATTTTTAGAGCGTGTTTTTCTTAACTTTTTGCACGATTTTTTTTTTTTTTCTTAAAAGAACAATTATACAAATGGCAGCTTCAATCCAGTTTCTTATTAAATAGCAGAACTTTTTTCGTGCACAATAATCATTCGGTTGTTAAATTACGCCAAAACTTTTTCCATTAACTACCAAAAAAAAAAAAAAAAAACTGAAGAACAAATTAACTCCATAACCAAACATTTAATCCAGTTTTTTGTTTCTTTCTTTGGAATTAACTCTATTGTTGTGCTGCACTAACTTTTACTTTTGTTCTCTTCAATTGCTATTTAAAATCCATGTAACATGAAGAATAATAAATACGTTAAGTAATGTGCGTGATACAAAATATTTATTCTTCTATTCTTCTTAAACCTTGCTTATACATACATATATGCGTTCTGTTTAAAAACGTGATTCTCATATTTATTTTTACAGCTTGCTGAGTTCATAAAATTGAAAATATAAAAATGTAAAATAAAGATTGCAGTTTTAGTAAGATTCGAGAAATCCTAAATCAAAACAATTTCATTTTATGTTTTTAACGCTGCACAGTGGGGCAGAATCGAAATATTTTGGAAATAACTCAGCCATTTGTAAAGGGTTAGGCCGATTGATCCAAAATTTTACACGAGTATAGCAGAGGAGTATCTGAGGTTAAATTTTGACGGTTTGTTGGGTACCTCGCACCTTCAAATTATTATAGAGCTTGGCATTTCGTCAATAATAACTAGACGATTTTCAATTTATAAAATTTCAAAATTATTTAAAATAATTTAAACCGACAAACTTAAAATCAAGTTTCTTTAAGACGCTAATTATTTATTAATTATATTATATTCGAGAAAGATTGTAGCGTTTTTTTTTAAATGTCGTAGCACAAAATGTCAATTCAGATAAAAATGTCAGTCGATTTTTTTTTTTTTGCAAATGTCAACCGATTTTTTAATGGGGGCGCAGTGTCTCCGGAGTATATAGGGTCACCAGACCCCGGGGTTCCTGTCACTTCTCAGCAAAAACCAATGCTCAAACGAATGTCTGTCTATACCGGTTCAAAAGTTTGGCTATATACATTAAATTACACTAACTATTGGGACACCTTGCAATTTCCAAATTCAAATTTTATACTTGCTGTTTTAGCGGAGCTATAAAGGTTTAAAGGTTTGGGCATATACATCAAATTATATAAACTATTGCCACAGCCCTTAATTTATAGTATTAAATATTTATACTTATTATAACAGACATAGTAATGGACATTCTATGCAACTTTCAAGTGTTTGCTTAAAACGGTTCAAAAGATGGGATCATAAAGGAGAAATTACGTCATGGGGTCACCCTTTAATTTTTAATTTAATTTTTTTATTAATTTTTGTTATAGGGAGCTTTAGTGATAAGAACTTTTTTAAATATAAAATTAGTGACCTTTAAGGTTCATAATATACGTAAAAAACATGTATGTCATTTGGGAACTCCCTTTAATTTTTTAAATTTTAAAATTCTTTTAAAATGGGAACAATCTGTAAGCATAGCACGTAATATATAAAAAATTTAAAAAAAATTTTTTAAACCAAAATTCATGTAAAATTGATCAACCCTTGTAAAAAAAGAAGGTCCTTTAATTTGACCTATTTTGAATCGCAACTTTAGCTTATATGGTCCAAAATAACAAAGCTGGGTTCGGAAAAAGAAGGCTGCTATAATAAAGCTTTATAACTATACTCCCAATTATTGCTTAAAGTATTTAGAGAGCCCTATTCCATATGTGGACTTTATGGTCAAAAGTCTAAAAATTCCAAATTTGGGATAATAATATAAGAAAAAACAAAATAAGAAATTTTGAAAGGAAAAAAGTAATCTATATTGGAATCGGATTACTAAGGTACCTTCTCACAAAATTTTGTTAAAATCCATTGAGTAGTTTTTGCGTGATGCGAACGCAAAAAATATTAGTCAGACAGACAGCCGGAAAAGAGTTACTATTTTATTATATGTATAGATAATGGAGTTAAAAATGCCCTCGAAGAAAAAAAATACTACTCAGCGCTTTTTATTGAGGTTTCTCAAGGTCTGACATGAAGGTTTAACATAAAGTTAAAGATAAATTTGACCATCTATTCGCATAAATAACCAACTGATACCTCGACTTGAAAAAGTGCAACTAAACTGACTTATTGGCAGAAACTCTACCCTCTTTAGTTTAGACTGGTACTTTTAATTTACAAGTCGATCCTCAAACCAATATGGTCTCATGGAATGCAGTTATGCAACACTACCACAGCAGTGATAAAGGTAAAAACGTAAACATATCGTTTTCGCTGCAACGTCTGTCTGTCAGCGCCTTCTATCTCTGAAACCGTAATAGGAAGAATCTTGATATTTTTACACAAGTTGTATTACTATGGCCGCTATAACAATAAATACCAAAACTTATAGGGTGTTCTGAAAGAGCCATGTTATTCACGCATATGTTCGCTATATAAACAAAAACAAAAAAATAAAAAAATTACCTAAAAATTAAAGGGTGTTCTGCGAGTGACGTAATTTGCATGTACATATATGGCCAAATTTTTGAACCATATTAGGTAGACTCTTGCAATTTTCACGGAAGTTTTATTCTATGGCCACTATAAAAAATAGTAAAAATAAAGGGTGTTCCAAAAATAACATGATTTTTACGTAAATGGGCTCATTTTTTTGAACCGTAATAGGTACCCTCTTGATATTTTCATAGGAAGTGGCCGCTTGACCCACAAGATTTGAAAAGAATTATACTCTATAATTTAGATTTAGTAGGAAGTATGGAACCCTACGTGTGAGACTGACTCGTACTTGACTGATTTATTATATTTGAAAATACTTCAATGAGAATAACTTTATCCTGGAATTTTTTGTCAACATTTAAAGTAAAGGGATTAACGTTAAAATTGTCTCAAATGGGTATAATAATTTTGAAAAGTTTATTATTTATGATTTAATAAATGATCTTTAAAAATATTAATAAAAATATTTGCCCTCACAAAATATATACCGGGTCCGCCAAATAACTTTTTTTTTGAAAATGCTATCAAAAAAAAAAACTACTGAATATTTTCTAAAATTTCTTTTTTTATTTGAAAGTACAATCCTTCCGGTTAATAATGGAAAATAATTTCATTTAAATGGCTTCCTGCAGTAGCCTACATGATCGGTTCAATTTTTAAGCACATTATTTATTGTGTGCAGCTGTATTTCACCAATGACTTCACGAATATTGTCCTTCAAAGCGTCAATTGTGTCTGGCTTGTCGGCGTAACACTTATCTTTGACGGCACCCCACAAATAATAATCCAACGGTGTCAAATCGCAGCTCCGAGCTGGCCAAACGACATCAGCTCTGCGGCTGATAATGCGATCTTCAAAAACAGGGCATAAAACATCGAGTGTAGCTTCGGCTGTGTGGCACGTAGCGCCGTCCTGTTGAAACCAAATGTTGCCAATATCCTCCTCTTCAATTTTTGTGAACAAAAATTCTTTCAAGATGGCCCGATAACGATCGCCATTGGCTGTAACGGCCACTTCTTGCTCATTTTCGAAGAAAAATGGCCCAATTATGCCTCTGGACCAAAATCCGCACCAAACAGTGACTCGTTTTGGGTGCATCGGCTTTTCAATGTATGCGTGCGGATTTTCTGTGCCCGAAATGCGACAATTTTGCTTGTTTACATACCCGCCAAGATCAAAATGAGCTTCATCTGAAAAGATGATTTTTTTTTGGCAAAATCGGCATCTTCTGTAAGTCAATGTTTCCCAGCGTTTTTCAAGCGTATACACAACCATATTCGTTTAGCGGAAGGATAAAACTAATTATCTGTCAAATCAGACATGACGTAAGTGTTACCATTCACGAAATAAACACTAGTTGCAAAAAAAATATTAGATCGCGGACCCTTTATTACAAAAAGAAATACATACATCAAGGACTCATATGCACCAAAAAGGAATGTCCGTTTATCTTTCCCTATAAAAAAAACACGTCAATATAAAATTCCCAACCAGGTTTAACAAAATTGTTTTATTTTATACTTGCTGTGCCCGCCACTTCGTCAGCGTCCTTACAATATTTTGTTCGATTTTACTTTGAAAGCAAAGACCCTTACTTTTTTTAATGCTTCAGTTTATGTATTTACTTTATATAAAGGGACTCATCCCTACTAAAATAAAAGGTACCTTAAAGTATGCATATGGGTTAAATTCCGTACTTTCATTGCATTTTTTTCTAAACTTTCTCTAGAAAATAAAATATTTTTTGGCATAAAAGTATCCTATATTTGAATCAGGATACTAAGGTACCTCCTCGTGAAATTTTATTATAATTCATCCAGTAGTTTTTACGTGATGTGAACAGCCAGGAAAAAAGTTCCTGTTTTATTTTGTGTATAGCTTACGTATTTATTTTTTACGACTTAGTTTTGGTACGTTTTAAAGCAAAAAAAAGTACGATGCTGCTTCGTCCATAAAAATAATAAACAAAACACCGGAGCAAATGAAAAAGTAAAAAAAAAAAATAAAAATAGAGTGCTATTTCTATTAAATCGGATGTTTATAATTGGTTGATGTTTGGTCTTCAAAAGTATATTTCAAAAAAAAAAAATAAAAAAATCAGAACGATTATATGAACTTTCATTCTAAAGAAAAATAATATAAAAAGAGGGGATCGAAAGAAACAGCGAGTAACCTTTCAGTTAAAAGTTGGTTTTTCGTTTCAAATAACAACAAGATAATTCTTTTACCCCCATATAAATAACTTACACTTATTCACACATATATAAAAGGAATATAAACGTGTATTTTTTACTTCCTTAGACAAACAAAAATGGACAAAAGCTTAAGCCACACACAGTCTCACACAAATTTTTTGATGAGGGGAGGTAAATTGTTAAAGGATTATTTAACGGAAAAGAATATTAGGGCACCTTTGTTTCGTTTTTGTTGTAACTTTTGAGAAACTGGTTTAAGTGTATTGATTTGTGAATATAAATTTGTGAAGCAACAAATTTCCAAAAAAGTATAAGAGGATTTTTAAGAACGTTGAATATAAAACTGGTAGAATAAACTTAAAAAAAGAAATTATTTTATAAAAATTAATTTTAGTAAATATGATTATAAATAAACATACGTTCTTATATTAAATTTGTTTCTCTTTTTTTTTGGCAATGTGAAAAAACACAGGTGTATCAACTAGATGAACATTTTAGAATTCCTTGAAGCAAGCGATAAAAAACATACCTGCAAATAAAAATGAAAAAAAAAAACAAATTATTATAATTTTTATAAAACGCAATGACATACAGTAAGTAACAATTCAATGACATTTTTTAAACTATTCTTAAATATTAGTTTTTATTTCAAAAAAATAAATATTTATAAAAAAATAAAATGTTGAAAAACTAGAATTTTTATACAAATAAATAAGTCAGGCTTATGGTGGTTTATTCTCTTTAACTAGGGTGGAGAGGATAATTTTTTAAATATTTTAATCAAATTTACGTCTTTAATAGGATCCCTTAATTTTGAATTTTATTTGTATACTTGTTGTTGTTGTGGATATATCATTAATTTACACAAAGTATAATTGTTCCTATCACGAATTAAAAAAATAATGCCGTCTTCCTCAAAACAACGTTCTTAATGGGATCACCCCTTATTTTCAATTTTGTATTTTTTTTTGTTATGGATAACATATTCTGTGGAAATTTAAAGTTTCTGCCTGTAACGGTTTAAAAGATAAGGTCATATTTGCCAAAATCACTTTTTGGAACACCCTTTAATTTTTAATTATATTTCTTAGAATATAACATCCTTTGTGTAAATTTTACGTATCTATCTGCCTGTAACGGTTTTTGTGGAACAAAATAAACGTGAGTACCTGCCTAGTTGGCCTAATCTCACGGTGGTCTTACCACCGAGTGAAACTTAGGCGTAGACTAGCGTCCCCATTGTGTAGTATAACAACACTTTACGACTGGCACCAATCGCAATTTGTGTGTGATACAGTCACAATGAGTAGCAATTTATATAATATGGCAAGCCTTATCCAAGGCAAGCCTAGATCCATATTAAAGCCTCTTGTTTAGGGGTTTGGAGACTATCCAAACTCCGTCTGTTAAGAGTGCAACAGCACACTTGATCGACCGTGCACCAAACCTACATAAATCGATCTTAAACCACAACCACCACGTATACCCCCGAAGGGTACCTCACCAATAACCGGTCACAGAGATGATAGGCTCTCTGTGGGGCAACCGATTCCCGTGGTACCAGTCCTTTGGGCACTGGTCGGGCCTCGAAGAGAACCCGTATGTTTTAACACACAGACCTTTTCTTCCATATTTAGGTTCTAGGAACTCTAGCGTCTGGTGCCCCTATTTTCTCCGAGTGAACCGCGTCAAAGCATTTGAGAATGTACTGCAATAACAATTGGAACCCCCGGGGGAACGATTTCAGAGATAACGCTATTTTAATCAAAATCTAGTCTTTAATGGGAGCCCCCCTTTATCGTTAACTTGAGTTTTATTTTATATTTTATATTATAGCTCGTAGGCATCCCGATAATATTTTGTTCGATTTTGCTTTATATGTAATCGACATCTAATTTTAAGGCTCTTACTTTTATAGTGCTTGAGTTATGGTTTATTTATTTGTTTAATATAGAGGTACCCATCCCTGGATAAAATTTTAAAATTTAAAACCATCAACAAAACAAAAGAGTCCGTACCGAAGAGAATATTGCTGCTGTAGCGCGAATTATTAAAAAGACGCCGAAATGTCGAATCGTCGTCGTTCTCAACTTGTTCGCCTTTGTTCTTCGACTGAGTGGATAATTGTACGCAGGATATTGGCTTACGTGCCTGTAAAATTTTGCTCGTGCAAGAATTGAAGCCAAGTGGGTATCGTTTGAGTGGCATTTTGGCTGATTGGGTTTATATAAAACTGGCCGAAGATGAGCACTTTTATTAAAGAATTGTGTCTAGTGATGACGCTCACTTCTGGTTTAATGGTTACGTCAATAAGAAAAACAAATCACCATTACATCCATTAAAATTTACAGTTTTATACCTTTATCATCGGTCCTTATTTCTGTCAAATAAGCAAGGAGCATGCCGACTGAATTTTTCTTTTCAAAATTTAAATTAAATAATTTAAAGCTTAACACTAAGGACATGAGGTTATAACAAGACGCAAATAGCCGAATGATGCGCTTAAATATCGATTTATTGCAAAATTAATTTGGAGTTTCATTTCGCCAAGTGGTCCTGTACACTGGCCGACACGTTCGTGCGATTTAACGCCTTTGGATTACATTTTATGGGTCTACGATCAGTCATTGGCGACAAACAATCGAGTTGATGGAAGTATTGGAAGCTAATATTCAAGTCACCATTGGTACCATTCGGCCAGATTATTTGAGTTCGGTTCGAGTGGATCGTCTAACTTATAGCTGCGGCGGAATTATGTCGTAAATCGTATTCCAAAAATAAATGCCGTTAAATTATCTTTCAGATTATAATAAAATAAATTTATTCCAACAAATTTCTGTCTTGTATCATTATTTTAAGTTCTTATGCAGTTAAAAAAAAACACCCGATACTAAGTAAAGAAAAAATTTTTTTATCTATTTTACTATATGTGACCCGGCCTATGAAAAGGTGGCTTATGATCAAAAAAAAATTTTTTTTCCACTTTTTGTTGTTGTTGTTGCATTGTTTATCTTTAACAGCTAATTTTACGAAATTTTGTTTTTGAGTCATAAGCCACCTTTTCCCTTTTCATAGACTGGGTCACATATATCTTCTTTGTAAATAAACTTTTAATACAATTTTCTTAAACCTTTATTTTTTTACTTTTTTGTGTCCTCGCAATCGTTTTAAAACTTTTATGAGCTTAACTTTTCAGGTTGTTTAAATACAAAATTTCTATGTATTTTAACTTAATTCGTGGTTGGTTGTGTTTTCTGTCAGTTTGATATGATATACATATATACCAACACTCACAGAGGTAAAGAGAAATTTAAATAAAGTTTTCAGGGATGGGAATTGTATAATTAATATTAAAAATTACAACCTTTAACAATTTGTATTTTTCCAGTCTTAAAAAGTACATAGATATTTTATTTGAGCGAGTATTTGCTATATGGGGGTATATGCTCTTTTGATGAGTATTTTTTTTTTATTTAGGATTTCCTGAAGATGCTACCCAATGGTGTAGCGAAATATTGAGAATAAAAATTAAAAAAAACATTTTTATAAAAAAGACCTTGTGCTTATTAAAAAATATTATTTAAATATAATTTTCTATAAGTTTCATTATTTTAGTTTTTAAACCGACTTCGTCAGTTCGTCTGTATTTTCTTTATGTTTGTTACTTCAGAACATCGTTCTCAAAATTTGTTAAAATTTATATCAGAACTCAATTTGTTAATGTATTTAAGCACTAGGAATCATAAAAGGAATTAATTCCTTTAAAATCCATAAATCTTTAGCTGCCCATCTTCTACAGGGCTCCTGGAATTCAGATTGAGCCTTAAAAATTTTAAAATATATAAATGTAAGAAATTTAAAAAACTTTAAAATTTCGAGACATATCCAACATTTTACAATTTTTGTCGAAAAACAATAAAACAAGCCCCCCTCTACATTTTTGTCGGTGTTTTTGGTCCAAAATGTGGTCACAATTCCATTTGGAAGATATACTCCCAGGATTTATATGCTTAACGGCGCTATGTTAGCATGTTAAAAGACCTCTGTTAACGTAATTGGTTTGTGTCTGAGATTTAAATTTCGAAGTTTACCTTCACACGCATTAAAATTTTTACAAAAATTTTCTATAAAATTTAGAGAAAAAAAATTTCAATAAAATTTTACAACAAATTTTCATTAAAATCACAAAAAGTTTGCATTAAAATTTTTACAAAAAAATTTTTATGAAATTTTTACAAAAAAATTTTTATAAAATTTTTACAAAAAATTTTCTATAAAATTTTTACAAAAAATTTTCTATAAAATTTTTACAAAAAATTTTCTATAAAATTTTTACAAAAAATTTTCTATAAAATTTTTACAAAAAATTTTCTATAAAATTTTTACAAAAAATTTTCTATAAAATTTTTACAAAAAATTTTCTATAAAATTTTTACAAAAAATTTTCTATAAAATTTTTACAAAAAATTTTCTATAAAATTTTTACAAAAAATTTTCTATAAAATTTTTACAAAAAATTTTCTATAAAATTTTTACAAAAAATTTTCTATAAAATTTTTACAAAAAATTTTCTATAAAATTTTTACAAAAAATTTTCTATAAAATTTTTACAAAAAATTTTCTATAAAATTTTTACAAAAAATTTTCTATAAAATTTTTACAAAAAATTTTCTATAAAATTTTTACAAAAAATTTTCTATAAAATTTTTACAAAAAATTTTCTATAAAATTTTTACAAAAAATTTTCTATAAAATTTTTACAAAAAATTTTCTATAAAATTTTTACAAAAAATTTTCTATAAAATTTTTACAAAAAATTTTCTATAAAATTTTTACAAAAAATTTTCTATAAAATTTTTACAAAAAATTTTCTATAAAATTTTTACAAAAAATTTTCTATAAAATTTTTACAAAAAATTTTCTATAAAATTTTTACAAAAAATTTTCTATAAAATTTTTACAAAAAATTTTCTATAAAATTTTTACAAAAAATTTTCTATAAAATTTTTACAAAAAATTTTCTATAAAATTTTTTTAAAAAAAAATCGATAAATTCGACAAAATTTTTACAAAGAATTTTAGCAAAAAATTTGAAGTCGCTTACACTCAACTTTACCATGCCCAAAGAAACAGATATTTTTATGGATAGATTACATAAAGAATATAAGTTCAAAGTATATTCAAATCGAAAAATTAATTATTTTCGGTTTCGGGTGTTAAGTAAACTACCCATTGCCCCTTCCCGATTATGCCCAAAATCAATACAAATGCAAATACTGAATTTCATTTTAATATGTCAAACGGTATGACCTGTATAGCGTTCACCAAATTTGGGGATAAGGAAACTACCCCTTGCCCCCTCCCGATTATGCTCAAAAACTATACAGCTCTTCATCTCCACATACCAAAGGCACATACTGAATTTCATTTTGATATGTCATACGGTATGACCTGTAGAGCGTTTACAAAATTTGGGAGTAAGTAAACTACCCTTGCCCCCTCCCGATTATGCCCAAAATTTAAATAGCTCTTCATCTCCATATACCAAATTTAATTTTTTAAATGTCAAACGGTATTACCTGTACAAACTCCACAAAAATAATGGCATACACTCCCACCCAATCACCCACCCATCCACAGATATTATCACAAAAATAGCCAAAATGGATTCAGGAGACCTCAAAACGTATAAATCCGTCGAAATCCCTCGATTTGTTTCATGATTACTATACTTTACCTTATACTATGTATGGTAAGTAAAAAATACAACTGAACAAAAACACTAAGTGTTTCGAATATCAGACGAGTAAACAAGTTCGTTTTGCTCGGTCTTCTCATTGCGTTTATGATACAGAGGTTTATTCACTAACAGTATGGTATGAGTAGGCATGTGTTCAGTAAGCTAGTTTGTGTTCGAGTATGACCACTTACACACCCATTAGATGAGCTAACTCATGCAATTGTTTGAGGAGTTGTTCACAACAATCTTCTATTTCTATGTTTTAACATATGACATCACTTTAAGACATGTTGCGTTCTGTCGGTTATCTGAAATTTGCAGAACATTTATTTCCAGCCAAAACCGTAACGAAGGAAATCTCATAGTATTCACAAGTCTCGTATGTGTGCATAAGGGGATTGAAAGAGAATTATTTTAAAAATATAGAAAAGAAAAGAAATGCGTACTATTTGGCGTTTTAATAGATTTCTAAATAGTTTGTCTATTTATTTTGGGAGAAATGCTTTTTAAATATCCCAAATAATACTTATCGATTCATTTCAGCTTTTAACTGTACCGACTAAATGTACAACCAACTAACAAGTGGAAGTCCTACAACCACGATTAAAATCTAAAGTATGAGTTCATGTGTTCTACCACAGAACATTCAATTTTATCTAACAACTGTTTAGCTACACATTTCAAAGTGAGTGTACAAACTCTTCCTTCTATTCAAACATCTCGAACGGTTTTCTTTATTTCATTTTCTACAGCTGAAACTAAAACATAGTAGAAGAAGGGGGTCTATAAGTAGTGAAAATAGGATTTTTTTATTTATCTTATATGTGTGTCCTTAAGTACATATTAAGGAAAGTTTACTTGATTTCTAAGTAAAATGATTTTTATAGTCGTAAGGTCTTCATGTATTTATAAAATACAAGTTGTTGGTAGAACTACTTTCCTTTTTGTATGTTCCAGTTGTTGCTGTTTCGTTGCATTTCCTACTAAGCTTAACTTTTAAAGCTTAAAAAGTGTGATGATGATGATGATGACTTTAATAGTGTCAAAGTACTGCTGGAAAAGTCAAGTATAGTATTTATATTATATTCGCCTTCCCTTGTCTTTCCATATGACAAATAGAAATAAAATCTTAAACACAAACTAACACAAACTATTTTATACATTTATTCTCGTATTTAGTTATTTACGGGTTATGATGTTACTACTGGTTATGTGCGTAATTAAAAGGAAGTTTCCTTCGGAAAACTTAAGGATTATTAAAAGATCTTAAAGCTTGAAGCGAAAATAAGAAAAAAATAAGAAATAAAACAAGACTAATTAATTTCTAACGAACTTTGTCCTATTAAGGCAATCTTGAGAATTTGTTGAAAATTAATTGCAGCAACTTTTTGGTTAAATGGAAAGAGAACACTTGTTTAAATAGTTAAGTTGTAAAAATTGTATAAAAAACTTATTTCATTTTTTTTAATTGATAAGGTTTATTTATTTTTTTTTTTTTTGAACGCAAATAAAGGGAATTTTAATTAAAAGTTTTAGACTTTGAATTGAAGTAATATTCGGAATTTACATAATTTTGGCTTTAGAAGAACAACTTTATATATTTAGTATTTGAGTAAAAGATTTCGGGCATGTGAGCAACCCAATAGGATTTAACAGGTCGATTAAGGACTGCAGTTGCGTTGTCAGTTGCCGAAATTGTATTACGTATGGCAACTGGCAACTGACAACTGACAACTAAAACTTGTTAATTTTAGTTGCCAAAATGGCAACCATAAATTTGTGGTTGCTGTTGATTTCTTCACAAATAATAAAGTCAAAACTGCGCTAAAACTGAAAAGTAAGTTTATTTTTCTTCAATCCCTTTCCTTATAATCTTCTTGGCCTTCTTTCTGCGTTGTTCACGTCATCAACCAACAAAAGAATAATGATGATACGAATAATATAGACACATATTTGATCAGCAACTGGTCCCAGCTTTTTAACTTTTGATGAAAATGGTCGAAATATATATGCTGGCATAAAAATACCAAGTCTTCATGCTCAAGATACGGAGGGTTGTAATTTAGAGGAGGATCTTTAGGTGGATGAATTTTCTTTTTAGATTTTCGCCTTGGCTGGAACATGATGATAAACTTGCATTTAATTTACGAGTATGTTTAGACAAATATTAATTTCAAAAAGAATCAAATCTGTAGACACGAAATGATATTTTTTTTGTATTTTCTTTGCTATTTATTAAAAATTATTTTATTGTTTACATTGATTTCCAGTTGCTAGACTGTCAAAATAGCATTATTGTAATTTTATGACAACTGAGAATAGTTGCCTTACATAATACCAATTTTTCCCCCAGTTGCGTTGCCGTCGACAACGCAACTCAGGTTGGGTTGCTATCCATAATCGATCTATAGATATTAAATTAAAGTATTTTGTTTCATATATAGGCAATGATTCACCACAGGTGGAAGGGGTTATTTCTGCAATATTCATTTCCGACCCCATAAAGTATACATATTCTAGATCCTTACACATAGAGAAGTTTATTTAGCGTTTATTTCTGTCCGTCCTTTCGTCTGTCCGTGTTGGGTTGAAATCAACTTTGCCAAGGCAACAGACGAGATACAGAAGATTTAAACCCACCAATCTGCGAGGCATAGTTTCGAAAAATTTTGGGATTGCAATTTAGCAACATCAGATAATTCCTTGGGAGGCTGCCACACCCACCTATATTTTTTTACATATTTTTCGGTTTTAATGATTCTCGTTTACTTTTTTTCGTTAAATAAATATAATAACGGGACATGTAGATCGCAAGTAGTGCATACAGATCTCGGGGGATCAATAACCCCCTGCGACGGCCAATTTTGTGTTTATTTTTAGGTTGGTAAGTTTTTTCTGCTTTGATTTGTATTAAAGGCCTTTGTAGAAAGCAATACCTATAGAGGTAGCCAATAGACCTACAGGGACCCACTGGTAAACAGGAGCAGTCGATAGGACCATTAGGGGAGTCAATATGAATATGATATACCCTGACCATTCTAACTCAATATAGATTGCAGAAAGTTCCTAATTTTAACACAAAAAAATTACAAATAATTCAAAAAAAAATTTACAACAAATTTTCAAAAAAATGTTTACAAAGAATTAAAAAAAAAATTAAAATACATACAGATAATTTTCAAAAAATTTTTACAAAATATTTCCAAAAAAATATACAAAAATTTAAAAAAAATCAAAAAAAAAAAATTTACAAAAAATTAAAAAAAAAAATTAGAAAATATTTACAAATAATTTTCAAAAAAATATTTAAAAATAAATTTACAAAAATTAAAAAAAAATCAAAAAAAATTTTAAAAAATTCTACTAAAAAAAATTTCCAACCAAATTTTTACAAAAAAAATTTTACAAAAAATTTAAAAAAAAATTCTTCAAAAAATTTTCAAAGAAACATAAGAAGGTAACACAATATCTAGCATTACTATGGGTATATAAGATTCAGCATGGTCGAATATAGCACACTTACTTGTTATTCTTATAATTATTATTATTAATTTTTATTTTATATGTTTATATTTTAATATAATTATGATTATATTATACAATCTTATTGCTAGGTTAGGAAATAATATTTTTTTTAGTGTAACAATATTATTAGGTTTAATAATAAATATGGTTTGACTACAACCATATAATGCAATCTTAATCTAAGAGCAACAAGATTATGGTTACCTCAATCATGTTTTTTCTCTGTGTGTAGATGAGCTTATTTTACTTTTATTCTGCCTATAAACTTAGAATTTTAAAAAAATGTCCTTATTTTATTATTAAAGCAGGTGATTTTAATTTTATTTTCTATTTTGTTGCCAAATCAAATAAAATTTTTAATACATTTTCCCCTGGTGTTTGTAACAAAACATATTTATTCGTTTTATTTCGTTTTTTCCTGCACTCTCTCAACTGGAATTGAAATAGAAAATTCAATTTAAATTGACATTTATTTTATTGTTACAATAATAATGTTAGTCAGATTTGGAACACAACTACACACACGTGAATACAAATTTATAAAATTTGAATAAAAAAAAATTGTACATTGAACCAAAAAAAAAAAAAAATACGCTGATAAAAATATCCAACACAACAATTTATTTTTGTGAAATAATTGTCCATTTATTACGCTTTAATTATTATGTTCACTATTATGCTTTAAAGCACTTCTTGAAACTAAAGCTAAGGCTTTTGTTTTTTTTTTATTGCTGACTTTGTTCACTGGGTTATTTTCAAATCCTAATTCATCACGGATCACTATTTGTTTTGGATAGCTTTTGAAATATTCTGTACCACTAAAACATACAAATTTAAACCAATAAAATAATTTGCAAGAAATTTCACAAAAAAAACTATTATTATTCGATTATAAAATGGAAATAAAACTTTAAAAACGTCATGATTATACAAATATGTAGTTTGGCACACTCGAATAGAAGCATACGAGTATTATTTAAATTAAATTAAATATTTTTTGTGGCACTATTATTGTTAAAAAAATGTGATAATATAGCATTAAAGCAATTAATTAATCAAACTGAATGTAAATATTGGAAACTTGGTGAAAACTAAAAACAATTATTTTATTTGGGTGACCAGGTGACCAGTGTGACCAGGATTTATTTCCAGGATTAAATTGACAATTTGGTTGGCTTTCGAAAAGCTCTTGTGATAAATTTATTTTTTGTTTATATAAAATTATTAACGTGAGATATTTAAAAAAAATATAGCATGCGATAAAATAGTTTTCTCATACATTTAGCACATAATCTGCATTAGTTTTCATCCTTTTTTAAAAAGATTTTTACTGTATCCAAAACCTTCTATCAGAAGGAATCAAACCTAGTGTAGAAACCTAGTAAAAACATTTTTAAAATATTATAAAAATTTTCTCAAATTCAATTTGGAAAAGAATGACCATAGTTGGTTAGTGCATATAATATATTTCCTTTTCCTACCACTAGGCTTGATTCCCTGAGTTTGGATTCTGTGGCTATATCTCTCACAGAACTCATATACTTGACATTTTCACTGTCACGTTTTCAAAAATTTTATAAAAATTTCATCAAATACAATTCGGGCAAACTGTGAGCACTGATTGTTAGCATAATATATTGTTTTCCTTTTTTATTAGGATTGATTTCCCGAGATAGAAGGCTTTTTATAAAGTAACGACGAAAAAAGTCTGATAATCATAGAATAATAAGTACTAAATGTATGGGATAACTTTTTTTATCGCATGCTACATTTTTTAAAAATAACCTTTTCTTGATCAATTGTTAACAAAAACTTGTTAATCGTATCTAAATTAATGCTTATAAGTTATTTAACGCAACCATAACACAAACCGAATATAATATACATAATACTAGCTGCGCCCGCACCGCAAATCGTACACAATATGGTCAGGAAACCCACGTCCTGACCATATTTTGTACGATTTTGCTTTGACAGTAATCCACACAAATTTTAAGGCTCTTACATTTTTTGAGCTTGAATTATGAGTAATATATTTCCTTTAGATGGAGGTACCCATCCCTGGATACATTCCTAAAATTTATATAAAGTTCTAATATTTTTGTGAACCTCAGTAAATAGTGTTTTGCAATATCCCGCTAAAAAATAAAAGGTGCTGCCAAATTTGCAGTACCATTGCGTTGCGGTAAAATTGCGTTGTTTTACTGGTGTTTTCTCTATTTTCTTTTGGAAGTGACATATTTTTTTACCATGATACTAAAGTACCTCCTCACATAATTTTATTAAGATCCATCCAGTAGTTTTTACATGATGCGAGCGCATATAGACAGACAAGAATTTTAAAAATTACTGTCTTGTATTCCATTTCGATTACTAACTGAGCCAGCAACAGTTTTATTATATGTATAGATGTAACCGCACAAAATAATAAATGTGAAAATAAAGTCCAGTTCCTATCCAAATACTTCGACTGTTAAAACTGCTGAGATCCAAATGTGAACTTGTGTTCCTGGATTTTTGTTATTAATGTGGGGTGGGGTTATAGGCAACCGAAATGTAATTTACAGCAAATTAATTTGTTTGAGTAACGTGCTACAACCAACCTTTAACCTTGACTTTAGTGATTTCAGACTGTCTGCCTTCTTTCTCATCACGCAGTCTCTAGTAATTGATAGCATTTGTTCAAGGCTCAAGTCCCCCATGGCAGCCACATTTAACAAGCTTCTACCAGTGGTCCTGGGTCTTATGGTAACCACTATTGGACATTCACACACAATGTGCGCTGCCGAGTCAGGCAAAGTATGCAAATATCATCTTTGTAGAACTTTAGCTTGCATAATGCCATTACCCAGCACTACTCTACGTTCTGGTCCACACAGCACATCCCCTTCCCAGCTGTGCCTATGTGTCCCTTAACCCACATTATTGTTACCTCATAGAACCAGGCACATCTATTAAGGTTAACACATTTCAGCACCAGTTTGGAGTACCCGTTACCTGCCTCATGCTTTTTATAACCGAATGGTTGTCGAGTGCAATGATAACCTTTCGATCGTGCACCTGACATTCTAGCAGTTGATCTAACGCATGTAGCATCCCAAGCAATTCTTATTTGTAAATCCACACTTACTCTCCCAAACGCAGACTACAGAACAAGTTCAGCTCAGCTGAGTATACAACTGCTCCTGCTCTACCATTCATAAGAGAACTACCAGTAAAAATGCTGATGTCGTTCTCCATACACTAATTATGTATAACGCCTTCTTTCTTCTACTCATGCGTTTCATCGGCATTTGAGGATTCTTAACCTCTTTACATACTGGTCCAGGATGATTTTATGCCCGATGTTCGGCTTAAAGCTATGCCAAATGTCATCGCACCTTGTGAATAAGTCAAACGACAGCAATCCCAACATGGCCTCAATTGCCTGTGTTGGAGCAGTACGTCTATATTCATACAAGCAATCCTTCAAACCCCATCTAACTTCCGCTTAATTGTAATCTCAGAGGCTTTTACCCACCAAACCACAGATGCATAAGTTATTATGGGTGGTCGCACTATCATTGTGTAAGTCCATTGTGAAGCCTTTGGCGAGATTCCCCTTGGCTTATTTTCACATTGATGTGTTTGTGCAGATTTGAACACAAGAATTATTAGTTACTAGCTGTGCCGTCGTGTGCGTCCTGACAATATTTTGCTCGATTTTGCTTTGAAAGTATTCCACACCAATTGTAAGACAACAATGTAAATTCCACAAAGTAAAAATTCAAATCAAATCCAAATTTTATTCAATTGGCGCCTAATGATGCGCAATAGTTTTTAAAATATCCCAGTTTTAAACCGAAAAAATCAGTACTTTTAAACCAGAAACTCGTGAAAATGAGATATTTTTGCGGAAAAATGTTTCCTAAGTTCCTCCTCACAAAATTTTGTTAAAATCCATCCAGTAGTTTTTACGTGATGCAAACACAAATCAAAAGTAGATAGACAGACGGAAATGAGATACTATTTTATTATATGTTATGATACTTCTTGTTATAATTCATATACTTTAGGTATAATTCTTAATTTAATACTTACTTACACCAAGGCCTATTTCTACACCAAATTTGAGCTTTCTAACTATAGTAGAAGTAATAGCGTTAAGTTCATGACCTGGTGCGCTACCATATACAGAAACTTACTTGTCTACTTACGTCCTCAGCGAGACCTAGTTGTATACCAAATTTGAGTTCTCTAGCTAAAGTGGCATTGATAGATCCGTCAGTGGGAATATCATAAAATATTCGATTTTCATACCTCCATATCTCAGGAATCCTTCCCTAGAAAATGTTCATATTTTACCTATAGGGTTGGCCGGCCGTATCTAGTCTCTCTGAATTTTAAGATTTCATTATTTTGTAATAAGGGGAAAGAAAGAAAGGTGTGTATAGCACATCAAATCTTGTCCTTGAATGCCGGACATCCTTAAATCAGATGGCGGATAATTCGACAGTCACCCTTAAATGGGTGAGGGGACATGGGACTAATCAAGGCAACTGTGCTGCCGATGAACTAGCCAAGAAGGGAACACTATTGCTCGATGATGCCAAAGACATCTATTGTGGCATTCCCCTCTCGGCCTGTTTACACCGCATCAACTTTGCCCTTCACAACATAGCTCAGGCCAGATGGTCCAATGAGTCGACTTGCTCGATCGCAAGGACAATCTGGCCCTCGATGGACCAAAAGAAAACGGTCTCACTATTTCGGCTGCAGAAAATGCAGATACGCGACTTAATAGCAATAGTCACTGGGCATTGCTTATTTGGAGCCCATGCAAGCAGGATGGGTATCCCCTATAATGACTTCTGTAGAAGTTGCCAGGATGAAGAAGAGGAGGAAACGGTTGAACACCTTCTCTGTCATTGCCCTGCATTAGAACTCTGTCGCCTACAATACTTGGGACGACGATGTTTTGAAAGCCTCTCGTGTGTTTCATCTCTGGAACCAATCAGGATTAACTCCTTTTTAAGGAATTGTGGTTGGTTTTCCAACCCTCTCCCAACTGAAGTGACATAGTTGCTCATCAACATATGTCACGTCCAATAGTGCCTTCACGGCTAGCACCTTCCCACCTTCTACCCACTTCTTTCTCTAATTTCTCACTTCTTTCACTTCTTTCTCTAATTTCTCAGTCTAATTTTGTTTTCTATTTTCTCTGTCTATCCCTCCTCTTATCTGCAGGTATCACAAAGGGACCAACATAATGGACCGAAGTGAGCTATTTCAATCTCTTTTTCCTCCTCTATACAAGCTGCCTGCTTAACCTAACCTAACCTAAGGGGAAAGAAAGTTTTTTGGGAGTTAAAAACAGTGCTAATAAGTTCTTCTAGCTGTGTAGTTAAGCCGAAACTTGGCCTGGCGGACTGTCGTAAGCCTATATATTTTTCCTCTATTCAATCGATATTAGTGGTTTTAAATTATTTATCTATAAACTTTCTAAGATTTAATGTTTGTTTGAATATATTAATTTTTTATTTATTGCTGTTAGTTCTTGCCTTTTTAGAACTTTAGATTTATATTCGCTTCAGATTCAACCCTGACCTCTAGTTTTGTTTTCGTCTTCTTTCATGCAGTTCATTTAATGTTCCATTTAATGGCGCTTCTATTGTCTAAACAACCAACTCAATGTCTATTATGTGTTATTAAATGGTTAAAACATGCAATTGAGTCTTTTTACTTCTTTTTTTTACTATTTTGTATTAAAAGGAGCAGATTTTTCCATTGTTTTCACACATCCAACCAAAACAGCAGCATGTACACAAAAAAAAACAACCGAAACAATATTTGTATGAACTTTTTTAATTCACTAGTACGAAATAACCCAAAAAAAAAAAAATAACAGAACTCGCTCTTGTCTTCTCTATAAAACCAAAAAACACCCCAGAATCTTAGATAAAAACAATATCAACAACATACGAGGTCTGCTCAAAAGAAAAGGATAAATTTTGAATTTTCGCGGGCTCAAAACATTGAAACAGTTAAAAGTTTTTTTTTTGAAAATCTTCGAATCACTATTAGTGAAGTTGCTGAGGATGTTGGCATATCAATCGACTCATGCCATGCAATTTTCTCGAATGTTTTGGGCATAAAACGTGTGGCAGCGAAGTTTGGTCCGGAATTGCTAGATTCTGAACAAAAGCAAAGGCATTAGAATCGCTTAGGAGTTATTGAATGACGTCATCGATGATCCAGGTTTGCTCAAAAGTGTCATAATTATTGGTGACGAAATGTGGTTATATAGTTATGACGTCGAAACCAAGGCCTAATCATCCCAATGGAAGCAGCCAGAAGTCAAAAGTCAAACAGGGAAAAATACACTCAAACGTGACTAACCTTTTCAGTTGTCAACAACAAACTGCTAATTCAAATTGGCTGATAATACCAATATATGACCAACACATGTGTACCAACATAACAAAAAAAATGTCTATAATCGAAAGTAAACATCCCGCAAAAATTCCAAATTTGTCCTTTTCTTTTGAACAGACCCCGCATATAAAAAATATATAAAAATAAAAATCAACATGACCCCCATATTCAAGCAATAAATAGCACCTCCTTGTTGTATGGAACAAGAACTTTTACACTAAACTTATCACAAGTGTTCGGTTTTTTTTTTTAAGGAAAATATTATTAACAAGGTCATAAAGTAATTACTTTTAACAATAAGAGAAAAAAATGATGGCAAAATTTATAAAACAAAAGAAAAGCAAATTATCCAAAACAAAAAATGAGCACTTTCACTTGCACTTTCAGTTTTGGTAAGTGAGCGAGAAATATTAGCCCCATTCACAACCTTATATAAATTTATATAAATATAAATTTTCAAATATACAATGCACAGTGGGGTAGAATAAAAATATTTTGGAAATAACTCAGTCATTTGTAAAGAGCTAGACCGATTGATCCAATATTTGGTATGAGCACAGAAGAGGATTATCTCAGCTTTAGTTTTGACGGCGGGCACCATACACTTTCCAGGGGTGGCGCTATGTGGGTACCTCGCCCCTGCAAATTCTTTTAGAGCTTGGCATTTCTTCAATTTTTGTTAGTTGATCGATTCAAATGAAATTTTCTGTGTTAGTCAGCGTTAAGTTAAGGAAATCCCATAATTCCCAAAAATTTCAAAAATCCCAAAATTAGAATTTTTTAGTCTTTCACCCATGAAGTCGACATATGGACTAGGGGGTCATGAAATACTTTCAACAATAGGTGGGAGTATATATAGCTTTTTATGATCCCAGCTTTAGGATTTCAGAACATATAGGCTTAAATCAAAATTTCGATATCTTCTACAAGATTAATCAATTTTACACGAAATTTGCTTTAAACGTATGTACATATTGTTAGCTTACAAAAAGATATGAAATTTGTATATATTCCTTAAGAAAATTTTTTTCTATTAAAAAAAAGACTGGCGGCCATTTTTAGGCTAAAATAAACAAAAATGCAAAAATGTTGGAATTAATAATTTGAAATTGTCTAGTTTTAGCTCAAAAAAGATATAAACTGGAAATCTTTCCACAATATTTTGTCACTAACTATTTGAAAAAAATGCAAAAAATTGTTTAAAATATTTTGAAAGGGCTGGAAAAAATTAAAAATATAATTTACAGATTAAACTATAATTTTATAGGTATTAACTAGACCTTTAAGACCATGTATAGGCGTGGCAGCCAACTTTTAGACCATATAGCGCCACCACTGGCAAGTGCCCACCGCCAAAACTTATTTCCAAAATATTTCGATTCTGCTCCACTGTGCAAAGTAGAATTGCAATTATCATGAATTGTAAATTGTTTTTTATTATTTTACTTCACTTTGTTTTAAAACACGAAATTAAATAAAATTATTTCCATTTGTAAGTTCGGCTTCAATAAAAGCTTTTTATTATAAATAGGATGCTTTAGTGGTTTCTTTACAACAATAGTATTTAAAGGCAGGGGTCATTTTATTTTATGTCATTTATTTATTTTGTTGTATTTTGTTTTATTTTTACTGCCACTCAACACAAAAATTTTATCAATCACCCTTATTCTGTTTGGCGTCGGCAACATCGTCCTCGATTTTGAAGCAACATCACTTTAACACAACATCACTGTAAATTTGGTACTCCCTAACAGTGGTGTGACGACGTGGCCAGTTTATCGATAAAGTTAATAAAATACACCACTCATATCAAATCCTTGAACCAAATAATTAATTTTGGTTTATGTTTTCGTTAAAAAGGTTTATGAAAAAACTAAAGTGTATAAATTAAAATAGAGATGTTTATATTAAAATAAAAATATTTTCTATTTCCGATGAAAAACATCTCAAAGAATAATTAAATATCTTTAAATTATCATCAAGTAAAAAGTTAGTGGTAAATTAAAAGTCGCCAATGATGTCAAAATTTTGTCTAAAATTTTGAATGCCATGACATGGAAAGCTAATCCAAAGTATGCAATAAGATCAACATGACACATGCTAAAAGAAGGAAGTCGAACTGCATCTTTTGATGGATGGACTCGCATACATTTTAGCCAAGTAAAAAAAACACCAACATCTGTATTTTACTCATAAAGGATATTTTTCAATTTGAACAAATAATTTAAATAAAACATAAGAAACAAAAATAAACAATTAAATTTTTTCTATTACAACTAACAACAAATTATATTTACATATGTAAACGTAATTCAGTTTTTAATTTGTTTCATTATTTTGTTCTACACAACACCAAAAATATTAACGACAATATCAAAGCCAATTTATGGCAAAATCAACGTCACATTTCCTTATAAAATACCAAATACATGTTGCCAGTCATCGATAAATGGCAATACTGCCAACGGAAATACCGATTTACAACAAACTATAAATAAATTAGTCAAGTGCGAGTTAGACTCACACACTTAGGGTTCCGTACTATGATTAGTAGAACTTTAAAAATTCAAGTTGTTAATTTGTTCATGGCTTATGAGTCACCCTTTAATTTTAAAATTAAAGTCATAATTGCATCACTGTTGGAACACCCTTTAAATTTTAGCAATTTTTGTTATAGCGGCCATGGTAATACACTATCTATAGAAATATACATGAGCCTACCTATTGCGGTTCAAAAAATTAGGTAATATACGTGAAAAACATGTCACTGATGGAATACCCTTTAGATATTAGTAATTGTTACAGCGGCCGAAGTACAACATCTACTGTAAACATTTCAAGAGGCAACCTATCACGGTTCAAAAAGTAAGGCTATTTAAGTAAAAATCATATCTCAATGGGAACACCCTTTAATTTTGTTATTTGCTATGGCGGCCATGGCAATTCTCTTTCTATGAATATATCAAGAGTCTACATATTACTATTAAAAAAAATAAGTTACTATACGTGAAAAACATGTCACGGTTACAACACCCTTTAATTTTTGTAATTGTCATAACGGCCATGGCAACACATCTTCTATACAAATTGGAAGAGTCTACTTATTACGGTTCAAAAAATATGTCGTTATACATGCAAACGACGTCACTGTCGGAAAACCCTTTAAATTTGTATTCTTTTTATAGGGGTCATAGTAATACACCATTTGTGAAAATTTCAAAAGTCTATCTATTATGGTTAAAAAATGATGCATGTAAATTACGTCACTGTCGGCACACCCTTTAATTTTTACTATTTGTTAAAGTGGTTATAGTAATACACCTCCTGTAAAAACTTTAAGGGTCTACCTATTATCGTTTAAAACTTATGCCATATACATGCAAATCACGTCCTATCGGAACACCCTCTAATTTTTAGGTTTAAAATTGTATACTTGCTTATAACGCGAACATAGTTTGAATTACTGTCTGCAAATTTTAAGTAGTTGCCTCCTATAGCTCAAGAAATAAAGACATAAAGGCAAATAACACGTCACCTTCGGAACACCCTATAAGTTTTAGTATTTGTTGCTATAGCGGCAACAGCTATACATCATCTGTGAAAATTTCAAGAGTCTACCTATTGCGGTTCCAGAGATAAAAGGCGCTGACAGACGGACAGACGGACAGACATTGTAGGGTAAAACAATAGGGTTACGTTTTTACACTTTGTGTACGGAACCCTAAAAACGACGTCGTTTAATATTGCCGTCGCCAACTAGAATAAGGGTGAATATAAAGAAAAAAAAAAACAATTAGAGCTGCTGAACGTACGTCAAGAGTTAAAAGTTGCCCAACTTTCCTACTTTGCGTTGACGGAAACTTACTGCTTGTGGTAATTCTCATAACAAAACCTCTATTTTAACTTACTTATGCGTTGAAAAAGCTACGACGTATAACGTATGACGGATTCATATCTTTATTAATAAAATATTTGTTTAACAACAATTCTTGCTTGAAATTAAAATACTTGCCTACATTATACTGGAACTAAATTGCTTTTAGTATTTGAACTTCCGCACTGGAATCCATTAGTCCACCGATAGTTGATTACCTCCAATCCTAGACTAGCTTAGTATATAAGAGGATCACAAGTCCATTATTGATCCGCAGTGACTCCTCCGATATACCCACTCTCTATAGAGCTGTTTTAATTAATACTATTACGGAGCTCATGAAGCTTCGTATATTTCATAATAAAATTGTATATTTTACAATGTTATTTTTAAGTTGCACAATAATATGGTTGTAATATAAAAATATTATTATTAGGGTATTAATAATATGGTTTTACTACAACCATATAAATCTATCATAATATGTTACTCTTAGATTATTGTTACCCCAAGCAAGATTTTTCTTTGCGATAGGAATGCGCAGGAATGCGAATAGGGCTATTATAGAATTCAATTTACTTGTCGAAAATTATAAGCTTGTTTTCACTGTTTTTTTTTTGCACATGCAGACATGCATATTAAATTTTATTGATTTTATTTAAGTAGAAACTAATAAGCAAAAGAAAATTAAAGTTTTTTGTATTGGGTTCACAAACTACTTTTAAATAAAAAAGGGCTAACGGCTGTAACAAGCGTAGACTATATGCTTTTTTTGGGCTCGAAAATTTTCACAGATGTGGTAAATTAATATTCGAGGCTATAGATTGTGATTTAAGAATAAACCAAAAAATAAACAAAACGGAATTAGTACTGTTTACTACAAAGACTGTAGCACTGTTTACCACTGTAGTACTGTTTACTACAGAGAGAACAAGAAACAATCTTCATCTAATAGTGCACAACATCTAATACAGAGTTTAAAAAGCTACTTTCCCAGCATTATTGGCTCAACATCGGACTTAAAATGTTTAAGTGAATGCAAACTTGTCATTTAATCTCTGAAAAGGTCGTTTCACACTATAATACAAATATTAATATTTTTTAATCAAACCTTACACTAATCTTATTGTTGTTTGAAATTTTTCAAAAAAAAAAAAACAATAACAGCTCATTATGTCAGGATTTATTTATAGTGTTAAACGGCCTTAATTTTTTTTTATTATTTGTTACGGC
Source organism: Phasia obesa (assembly GCA_949628195.1). Taxonomy (NCBI): domain Eukaryota; kingdom Metazoa; phylum Arthropoda; class Insecta; order Diptera; family Tachinidae; genus Phasia; species Phasia obesa. Next base: position 185,802,116 of record OX451215.1, read on the forward strand.
CTACAGATAGTTTTTCGGAGGGTTGAAGAATAAAATGAACATATTTATCATTTTAAATTGAACGCTCTTTTAAAGATAAACTAATCAATTTTTAACCGATTTCCGTTACAGATGACATGCTAATTTCCGTTGGCATATCAAACAATCAATGCGGTTGTTTGTTGTAAGTGTGTGAGTATCAGCCTTTAAGCCTGCAAACAAATATTTAAATACAAAGTTTTCCCTTAATTAGGGTGCAACATATTTTTGTGTTTAATTTTAGAAAGCAGATGAAGACAAATTTTGATTTCAAAAGTGTTAATAATAATATTATTTGGTTTAACCACAAAATGCGTTGGTACGTTTGTTTGTTTGTCAGAAAGCTATAGTTTACTTAAGCTATAGTTTGTAGGAAAGCTATAGTTGCCTACACTAGTGAACCGATCTTTCTAAAATTTCCATTTTTTTATTAAATATACGAATGGTAAAATAGGGTAATTATTGTTGTTGATATTCGACGTAGGCGTGGCACCTCCCATACAAAGTAAATATTTATTCGTTTTGCTTGGTAACAGTAATAAGTAGCGCATTAAAATTTTGCACCAGTAATTTCTATATTAACATACATAGTTTAGAGAAAGATAGACTGGATTGGAATGGTGGGCGTGGTAACTCCCATTAAAAGTAAAAAATTATTATGCTGTATCTAGACTGCAATAGGTAGCTCCTAACTGCAATATGTAGTACCATGGAATTTCGCACCAGTAACCGCCATATTAAATTAAATAATTTAGCTTAACGCAGACTAAATGGGTATAGTGGGCGTGGTACTTCCCATACAAAGTGAAAAATTATTATCGTATTCCTGGCGAACAACAATCGATAGAGCCTTGGAATTTTGCACGAGTAACCCTTGCGTCAATGCGCATAGTGTGCCAAAATACAGAATGAATTGGTACAGTGGGCGTGGTACCCCCCATACAAAGTCAAAAATTATTATCGTGTACACAGAGAATTATAATAGGTATAATCCGAAAGTGGGTTTAAGTAACCACCATACCCATGGGTATACTCTAGAAGAGCATACGCTGAATTGGGACAGTGGGCGTGGTATCTCCCATACAAAGTAAAAATAGATTATGCTGTATCTAGAGAACTGCAATATGTAACGCCTTGGAATTTTGCATCAGTAACCCTTTATTAAGATACATTGTGTACAGAAATACAGAATGGATTGGAATGGTGGGTGTGGCACTTCCTATATAAAGTGAAAAATTATTATCGTGTATATAGGTACATAGAAAACAGCAATAGATAAAGCCTTAAAACGTTGCACGAGTAACCCTTATACTAATACTTACAGTCTAGCAAAATACAAACTGGATTGGGACAGTGGGCGTGGAAGCTCCTATACAATATGAAAAATTATTATCGTGTACCAGGTGAACTACAATAGGTAGAGCCTTGAAACTTTGCACAAGTAAGCCTCATACTCAGTAACCCACATACAAGTAACCCACACCTTCATGTGGTTAGTCTAGAAAAATACAGACTAGATTAGGATAGCAGGAGTGGTGCCTCCCATAAAAAGGTTAAAAATTTATTATCGTGTTAAACTAGCAAAAAACAGATTGGATGGGAACAGTGGGCATCATGTTTTGCATATAAACTGAAACATTTTTGTTGTGTGTTGGCCAGGAAAAAAGTATTTTATATTTCAATCTGGATACTAAGGTACCTTCTAACAAAATTTTTTTAAAATCCATCCACCAGTTTTTATGTGATGCGAACACAGACAGAAAGACAGGCAGACAGACTGACAGACAGATATTCATACAGACAGTAAAAAAGCTACTGTTTTATTATATGCATACTAGTCTATGCCCGCCACGTCATATTTTGTTCGATTTTGCTTTGAAAGTATTCCACACCATGTGTAAGACTCTTACTCTAATTATGGTTTATGAATTTACTTTATATAAAGGCACCCCTACCTGGATAAAATTCTTTAATTTATAACAAATTTTAAAATTATAAAAATTATTTTAAATGTCTGTAAGTGGTGTTTAAAATATTTTAAAAAGAAAGTAAATCCACAAAGTAAAAATGCAAACCAAATACAAATTTTATTTAATTGGCGTCTAATGTTGCGCAATAGTTTTTAAAATATCCCAGTTTTAAACCGGAAATTGCAGTACCTTTAAACCGGAAATTGGGTTTTTTCACTGCTTTTTCTCCGCTTTGACTTGGAAATGAGATATTTTTAGTAAAACTTGTTTATCGAAACCATATATTGATACAAAGAATATTTTTCAGTTTTTTTCTGCGTACATATGTTCGGATTTGAAAAGAACATGTAAACCGTAAATCAAGGGATCCCTATTAAAATAATCTTGAAGCAAACGAGGTGGTCATGAAAGCAGCTCATATAAACTAGATACACTTATGTAAATTAATATGTGCATGTTCTTGTTACACTTCCATTATAAATATTGGCAATTCAAAATGGTACAGAATTGATACGAAATGTTAACATTGTTATTGGCGTTGCTGTGGTATCCTATTGAAACTCTTACAATATGTAAATACATACAAACAAATACTCAAACACAACTACTTACACTAGAATCTTTCCTATTGAGTAACTAAATGAATATGTCAATAACAGCAATAATAAAAAAATTCCAATTTAAATTCATTCGTTCTAATAAACGCGTCGCAGCGTTTGCTCTTCAAAGATGGCAAATGGTATTTTGCGAGAACGGATGCCACATGTAGCAGGAAGAAAACATATTTTAATAAAATTAAATTAAATTAAATTACTTCAAGAAGATGAGGAAGTAGAAAACTATCGGTCTATACATTTATTTATAGCAATAATAGAATTTTCTTCTCCTTTAACAATTCAAGCGCACATATGTTTTTGATTAAAGACTTACACATGTCCTGTTTATTGTAGGACGAAACGGCAACTAAATTTTATGTAAGGAACCACTTAGAATTTGCATATTTTATACGCAAATATTCGCTAAAATTTAGGACAACACAATTTAGATGTGGCTGTAAGTGAATTGTATTCAAATTTATTGCAATTGGACATGTAAATAAATGGCTTTTTCTTGTCGTTAGTAAAGACTTAATTAAAAAAATGATAGAAAAATGTAAAAGACGATTTAAATAAAAATTTTTTTTAAGAAGAAAATTAAATGTAAGTTGAATCTTTTTCTTCTGATATCAGAATTACCTGATATGTATATTAATGACATCGAAGGCCACAATTCCAATAAACTAACCTGTAAGTATCAAAAAGTCATTTTTATTAAGTGGCAGCTAGTAGTCAGTATGTCAAAGGGTTTTATAAATCTGCTTCGGGCGCCTAGGTTGGCTTAAACATTAGTCCACTTGTCACCAACATGGGCCTTATGACCCGTAACCCAACACAAGCACAGTAAAAGAATACTTCAGATCTTAGGACAACTTCTTCCGGAAGTATCGGTTATTATGTGTGTGAAGATAAGTTTTAAAATTTAACATAGCCTAGACACAAACCTTTTAATTTAACAGAGCTCTGTTAAATAGTTAACATAGCTCTGTTATCAGAACAAAACATGGATTTATGTATCAAAACTGAAATTTTTATGAAAACAACGCATAATGATAAAAAAATTAATGGGATTTGTTTAAAGATTATTTTTTAATTGTAGCCGATATACGGAATTTTAAATATTTTAATCTGTAACTGAATTTTTCAACAAACATTTTTGAAATCTCAAAAAAAACTGGCCATTTTTTCCAAAATGAGAGAAAATTATGGCAAAAAATTTGTAGCGGAGATCATAACTACTTGTGTTTTTTTCAGAAATTTAAAAAAAATTACTTTTTTGACATCTCAAAAAGGACTTTGGTCCTTTTTTCCAAAATAATAGAAGATGGGCGAAAAATGTATAGCGGAGAGACTACCTACTTGCATCTAATTGAATGTTCAATGTTCAAAAACCCATGGCAGTTCCGAAATTATAGCAATTTTAAAAAATCACTTTTCTGAAGTCTCAAAAAGGACTTTGGCGTGAATCACTTGTTGCGCATAGCGACACAAGTAGCAGTTTATAAAATGGGTGAGCAGCAGCATGCTTAAAACCTTTGTTTAGGAGTTAGAGACTACCTAAACTCATTACACGCAATTGGTATCTCTCCCGAGTAGAGCAACAGCATGTAGGACATAATTGGCCATCTTGCGCTGATACCAGTCGTTTGGACACTGGCAAGATCTCGAAGGTACTTATCTTCCCTTGCCAGCTTACATATACATATGTAAATCAACAAGAACAAACACATCCGGCTGGAGCAGCGCTTCGTAACGTCATTAAGAGAGATACAATTATACGGTAGACCTTGTCAAATAGAGCCTTCACCACGACCTGTTTGATCTTCGGCGACCGCACGTCACCGCACTAGGTCAGGAACTGTTTCTTTTAAATGTACGAGTATATTTTGAAATCAATCATGTCAAAAGATATAAAAAAAAGAATTGTAGAAACGCTCAGAATTTACTAAGGACAAAACAGGAATAATTCTGAACAGTCTTGCAGTCCAAATTTATGACCTAGTAAGCTCATTTAGTTTCTGCGTCTTATATACAAATATTAGCAGCAATATGCTTTTAAATCTATACGTATAATAAAATAGTAATTCATTTCCGTCTGTCTGGCTGGCTGTCTGTCTGCCTGCTTTTCATTTGTGTTCGCATCACGTAACAACTACTGGATGGATTTTAACAAAATTTTGTGGGGAGGTACCTTACCATCCTGATTCTAATATAGGATACTTTTTTCCGTAAAAATATCTCATTTCCAAGAGAAAGTGGAGGAAAAGCAGTGAAAAAAACGCAATTTACGGTTTAAAGGTACTGAAATGTTCGCTTTACAACTGGGATATTTTGCGCACGTTTTATTTTTGAAAGTAGGAAATTTTAAAAACTATTGCGGAACATTAGGTGCCAATTGAATAAAATTTGTATTTGATTTGTATTTTTACTTTGTGGAATTACAATGTTATCAACATATTTAAAAACACCTTTTACAGAGCTTTACAATAATTTTTAGAATTTTTTTCAGGGATGGGTACCTTTATGTTTAAAAAAATACATAAACCATAACTGAACCACTATTAAAGTAAGAGTCTTACAATTGGTTTGGAATACTTTCAAAGGCATCTAAAATCATCAATGTATTAATATTTATTAATGGCCATTTTTTGATGTCATGACTTAAAATTCTATTACAATCCGTTAAGTTAAATAGTTTTATTTATAAGTGACCGCCACTTCGGGTCCTTGGGTCCTTGCAATATTTCGTTCGATTTTGCATTGAAAGCAATCCACACCAAAGACATTTACTGTTTTAGTGCTTCAGTTATGGTTTACGCATTTACTTTATATAAAGGTTCTCAGCCCTACTAAAATATGACTCCCTAAAGTATGCATATCGGTTAGTGCTTCAGTTATGGTTTATGAATTTACTTTATATAAAGGGATTTATCCCTACTAAAATAACTGCATACTTTCACTACCTTTTCTCCACTTTCTCTTGGAAATAAAATATTTCTGCGGAAAAAAAAAGTATTCCATATAGGAGTCAGGATACAAGGTACCTCCTAATAAAATTTTATTAAAATCCATCCATTAATTTTTAAGTGATGGAAGAAGTAATTACCAAATCACTGCCATTAAAAGTAATTAAAAGCTGTAATCTCTAAGGCAAAGGAAGAGCACAAAAATGATTTAATTGCAACATTTAACAAGAGATAAAAAATACTGCAGTAATTTAGATAATTACAGTTAAAAAAGTTCCTCTTCGTTACATGATTTTTAGGCAGAGAAAATAGCAAATAAATTACTTTGACCTTTAAAGTTTTAGAAAGTTTAATTTGTTGTTTGTTGAAAAAAAAAAATCGTGGGTGGTAGGAGTCATTAGTAATAAAATTACAAGTTTATTTGAAACGAATTTAATGATTTTATTTTTATATTAAAGGAAGGTTAAGCTTCAAGTTCTGAGGTAGATTGGTTTAAACCACATTTCTCCCTGACAAATTTTGTTTTATTGATTGTAATGAAAAATTATTTAAGAAAAATTTCTGAACTACATTTTGAGCAGCTTATCTAGTCAATGCAGCGTTGATTTTCATTTGTCAGAATATTAGTGGTTTGTTTATGTTTACTTTTATCGGGTCCAGCGCCACTATATCACAAAAACGGGAGGGCCAATTAACATCGCTAAATTGGAAAATCACGCGTCGGCTCTATGACTGGAGTTATCGTCTGCCTAAAACCTAAGATTCTTGATTTCACCATTAGCCAATTTTGGCTTAAAGAAATTCATTTGATAGCGTAGAGAATGGAAAGCAACAAAGTTTCTTTGCTCATTAAAAAAAAAAAATCCGCGCGTCTACTGTGCGCCTACTATAGTACTGAGAACCTGTAATGATACAATAATTTTTTCGATTTTTCGGTAAGATTTCCATTTTGTGTGTCTTCTTTGTTTAATATTTCTTTGAGAAAATATATTATAAGATCTTTTAAATAAAATCTAATAAATTTACCATTTCCCTTCAAATGCTTTGCCTATTTTTTAAACTCAACCACATTTTCTCTTGACTTTATTTTTACCCCACTTTATTTGCTCTTGTCTCTTTGACCTTTCCTTAAGTATGAAATAATTGAAAAAAAAATACAGGAAATAATTGTGCCATTAGATTTTTTTTTTTTTTAATTTTTGCTGTTGTTTTAGTTTCTATTCCTTTTTCCTTTTGTGCTTTTCTCGCAAATTCATTGTAATTTTATTTTTTTGTTTTTTTTTTTTTTTTTTATTTGTCAACTTCTCAAGACATTGTAGTTAAGTGTGTTACTTAAAGATTTTATTTTATTTTATGCCACTTCACTTGATTTTATTTTCATTAAAACTGTTGTTGTGGCTGACATTTTTGTTTTTTTTTCGTTTCTCTCATTCCTATTTGTCATTCTGTTCGTTTTGTGCAAAATTGTAAATAGTTGCAAGCGGTTTCAGTGGTTTTGACAGAACTTGACAATTGTTTGTACAAGTTGTCAACCAAAAAGGAGAAGGAATAAATAGAAAAAAGAAAAATTGAAATTATATTAAATTAAATTACTAAGTGGAATTAATCGAAGTTTTAATGCTTTAATAATAAATATTGAATGCTTATATTTATAGACTTCAAATAATATAAAATACTACCGGGCTTCTTATTTAAAACTCAGTTCATAACTTCATAAACTATGACTGTATTAAATGAGCGCATGACGGTGTTTAAGTAACTAAAGTAACATGAGCTACTAATCTAATCCTACCTCTAAAGGGCTTTTCACACTATAATACAAGTATTAATACTTTTGAGGAAAATGCAACCCTGACATGATGAGTTGTTATTGTTTTTTGAAAAATTTTAAACGGCGATTAGATCAGAGTTGCATTTTATTCTAAAGTATTAATAATTGTATTATAGTGTGAAATGCTCTTAAGTAACTAAAGGGTTATACATGAGCTACTAATCTTATCCTACACAGTGTCTTGACACTTACACAGACGTTTGTGAAAGCTTGGAGTTGCCGGTGGCATTCTTTTTACCTAAAAATGGGCAATAGAAGAGGCCCTAATGCTATATAGGATATTGAAAAGAAATAGTCGAAATGTCTTTGTTGTACCACAATTAGATCATTCAATGTATTCATGCCCATAATACCCAGGCTGAACTTGCATTATATTAAATCAAAATAACACGATGAATTGACTCTAACCTGCGACGTTATTAGGAAGGTAACCACGACAGCCAACACCAGCCACATTACCTTAGAAATATGATACAAAAACTTAAAATAATTCCATTTACTCCAGATAAGTACAACAAAAAACTCGACATAATTTATACTGAGGCCACTTTAGACAAACTACTTCGACAGGACCAGAAATTTATTGATTAACACACACTACAGAAAAATCTCATTGATCGACAAATCTAGCACCAGCGGAATATACAGACTTACACAAGATTTACGCTCATACCAGCGGAAAGAATAGGACTACAACTATTCACAATACCTAGCTACTTAGGGATTACACCAAGGGAATAGATTAATGTACGATAGTCCTGCACCCTAGCAAAAAAGGACGAAGACTAGACATTCTTGAAAACATAGAAATCAACTAAACATGAACTTTTAACGAAGACATTATTAACGAACAGGTAGTTACAACCTGAAACAATTTCTGCATCATTGAAACTACAAAAATGGTCTAACATACGAAAAATACCCAAGACTGAGCCTGAGCCTGAGCCTGAGCTACGCATTTAAGCCCATACCAGCATTTAACCCATAGTATGCCAGTGATCGACTACTTTAAACGCTGTAAAAAAAGAGAGTAAAATAAAAAAACTTTTTATCGTATATTTTTCACCTCTGCCCTAAGCAAATGAATGGCAACGTTATGTGGGAGGTTTCTACTTAACAAAATCTCCAGTTTAACAGCTAAAGCTATGAATATGATAAGATAAGATAAGATCGTAATCAAGAATCCTAACATTTCCACTAAGCCAGATAATGTAAAGGGCTGACAGTAGAACCAAATGAATTTATCCATTCCTTTATCCTTAAGGCCGTCAGAGGCAATTTATAAGCACATATGGGCACCGGGAGGAATATGTGGGAAACCAAAATAACAGCGAGCAGTAAATTGTAATATGGTGCACGAGATCATAGTCGTATCTTAGAGAAAGCGGTTGCATTTATCTGAGTCGTGATAACTCCATTAAGGCTCCCCCGAGGGATTGATTGATTTGTTGACTTTGACACCTATGCTTCTAGGGTATATGGGCGCAACAGTTGCGGCTTTAAACTGGAAGATAAGAACTTACAGGGTGTTAGAACGAGTGGTACCATGGGAATCGGTAACCCCAAATGGGTTTTCCCAAATCTCTGTAATCGGTTATTGGCAAAGTCCTTCGGGGAGTAACGAAGTATCTGTGTTTGAAAACCTAAATCGCAGGAATGTCCGGTATGAACTGAGGCACCAATAACCTCTCAGGAGTTTAGAAAATCTCCAACTAATATACAAGTGGTATTAGCATTGGCCCTGCTAACTGCGTCTTGAAATTGTTACTTGTTGTTTCGCTAGGAGCAATGAGGGCGTTGGTAGTTGCATTTTTATCACCCAGTTGTATGGCCACCAGTCGAGGCACTGTAACCCATCTACTCCATTAAATTGTTAGATACTTATAAGAGTTTTTGGATGACGAAATATTCCACCACTAATATGATATGCATCTCGGTTTTATGTACACAGAAAACAATTTTGCCCCAATTACAGGTTTTAATTAGTTTTAAATTAAAGTTGAATTAATTTTTAAATTGATCCAAATAAATATTTGTTTAAAACAGAACAACAGAAAAATCTTAATTAAAAAAATAATTGAATCAAATAATTATTTAATAAAATTTTAATCTGAAACCAATTAAAACCTTTAATTGATAAAAAGATTTTTTTCTGTGTATGTATAGCCGACAATTTTAATGGTTATTAAAGCTGTTACAGCTATAACAGCTGTCATAATAAATAAAAGACAGCATATTATCGTTTTTCAATGACGCACACGTAGATAATCGACCATAAAAACCATACATCAGGCTGGTTTGAAGGTTCCGTCTGAGATTTCATACAGACATCCGTATGAATGGTTTAACTCTCCTGTGCCATAGGAGGAATAATTAACTCGTAATCGAAAGCTTATCATACAATAATCGTATAAAGTCTAAAATGGCAATATATGAAATTAATTTAAACAATTATTTTATCTGTTCTAATTTTCTAATACCTGTTCTAATAAAGGGTTAATTCTGCTGTGATACCACTGGAGTGCCTAACTTTTTTATGGGTTCTTTGACTCACAAATAATAAAAAAAATATCCTTACATGCAGCCTAAGCACTAAATGAAAATTCTCTAGAAGTTATAAAGAATATTTATAAAAATTTGCAAAATTTATGAAAAATAATGCAACACCATTCTGGATCGTATTTTCTGAAATTTAAATTTTTAATATTCCTACACTTTGCATATAAAAAGATCTCTTTAGTATAAATCCTTACAATCCATAGTATAAATCTTTACAAACGATGCTAACAGCCAACAAAAATCATCTTAAATATTTTAATGCGCAAAAGACATTTTATTTCGAACAAACTAAAAATTCAATTTCTCAAACAATGGAGAAGATGATTGCTATAGGAAATTGCTTGCAATGTAAAAAGGAAATAACTAAACACGGGAATGATATCAGAGGAAAAAAAGGACATTCTAGGAAGAAAATCATTCAAAATGTGTTTGTAATGTTAAACTGAACAAATACATGAGAAAATCGAGGAAAAAAACACAACTAAAGCACCTAACAGTACTTTATAACTGATGTCTAGCAGGCAGGTACTTACAACAAGGTAGGGGCATACATATAAAGGTATTAAAATATTAAATCAAAGATTTGGTTTATTAAATAATTTTTGTACGCCTGAAAGTATGCTAAATTATATTTAAAAAAAAATTTTATGTATACATTTCCAGAGTAAGGTCGTCCGCAACCTTACAATATTTTGTTCGATTTTGCTTCGAAAGAAATCTACCCCAAAGTCACTTGCGTTTTCAATGCTTCAGTTATGGTTTATGTATTAACTCTATAAATATAAAATTTCTCATCGCTACTAAAGTATGTAAATACATGAACCATAACTGAAGTGATTCAGTTATGGTTTATGCATTTACTAAATAAAGGTTTTCGTCCGTACTAAAAGTAACTGCGTACTTTTCTCCACTTTTTCTTGGAAATACGATATTTTTGAGGAAAGAATCCTATATTTTTATCAAGATACTAAGGTAACTCCTTACAAAATTTTGTTCAGATCCATCCAGTAGTTTTTACGTATGCGAACGCAGCCAGACAGGAAATATGTTACTGTTTTATTATATGTATATAGATTTTTCAAGAAAAGTCACAAATTTGGTTGATTGTGATATGTGCTACGATATAATAAATATGTGAACATATAAGTGTAGATAGCGCTGTCAATAATTAAGTGTTTATGAAAAAATATATACGTAAATAGTATTTTTTCTAAATATGAAGCATAAGTAAAAACTTAACAATACTTTTATATTTTCCATTTCAGATTTCTTCAACTTTTTATACATAATAATAATTCCTTTAAAGCTCTGCAGTGTGCCATTGTATTGCTAGAAGACCAACCAGCATCTTGCAATATGAAATTCTTTTGTTGTCAAAGGAAATTGAATCTATTGAAAAGTCACAGAACTATACAAAAGGAAAAACTTTCTTGTATCTTCGAAATATATCACAAAAGTTTTGTAGTTGTTTGCTGTCAAAGGATGTCTTCATTTCAAAATGCCCCAAAGCATTTAGTCAAAAACTGAAGTAAAGTAATACAATGTAAGAAAAAGCTATTCCCTTAAAATTGGGATGCGATGTAGTTTGAAAAAAATTATATTTATTTTTATTATTATTATTTATTTATTAAATTTTACTTATTTCTTTATTAAATGTTATAATGTTATATTTCTTAAGTCGACGATAAACCTCTTTTGTTATATTTGACTTTATAGCCAATTGATCTTTACTTTTGATATATCGTAGGGATTAACCCCGCGATCTTTTATAACGCTTAGTTATGGGTCGCGTTTGTTCGATCCTTCAGTTCTGGAGTCGTCTTATCGAACATCTTTCTTGTGATACTTCTCGGCTTCTTAAGCTGCTCCTTGTTCAATTAGCTCTAGTCGATGGAATATGAAACATAAAATTTAACAGCTCTAAACTAAAAGTTATGGTTATATTTTTGAACGTCCAAGAGTTCTGTGTGAGTCGACATATATTACTTCATAACTGGAAAAATTAATATTCTATTTTTTTAACAAATCAAATTGGACCGTAAGTATCCGATATCAAAGGACAACGAAGCCTAGCAAGAGCTGCAGGAACTCCGGGTGTTATTGGCCGCAAGAGATTGACACGAATTTTTTACAGGAGGCAATAGCTACTCGGCACGTTGTTGAAGTTGCTTGAATGTAATCAAAGTACCTGTAGTTTAATAACTGCATTAGAGGTATACCATGGAAGCTTTAGGTATCTTCTAGATCAAAATCGAAGAAGATGATGCTTACAGATGGAGCCTGGAATGAGCCGGGACGGTGGTCAGCTTTGCTATCTAACAAAAGACCAAGAACCACATCAGAGAAAAGTTAAATGTCATAACGAACTTAAGCCTTCGACAAACGCTAGCAGTTGCAAGAGAATTCGTGATGAAATAAAAGGTCGTCAGTTACCAGTCGATAGCCTAAAATCACGAGAATAAAGGCTGGTATTACCGAGAGCCCAACGAAGGTAAGGAAGTCATAAATTAACAATTGGCTGCCGGAAATTATAGCGAACCAAAGTCTGCCTCGACATTAATAATAATAAAAATAATAATGTAAAAAAATCGAAGCACAGAAAAGTTGTTTGCACCAATTAAAGGTTTTAATTACTTTTAAATTAAAGTTCAATTAGTTTTTTAATTGATTCAATTATATATTTGTTTAAAAATTTTTAATTAAACAAATAATTGAAATTAATAATTATTTAATTATATTTTTATCTGAAACCAATTACAACCTTTAATTGGTGAAAATATTTTCTTCTGTGTGAACCAACTTCATCCAGCAAACTCTTCAATTTTTTCGCATTCATTCATTCCTAATTTGAGGAAATGGCTGGAGGGTAAGAGAAACACAGTCCTATTTTGAGGTCTTCGAAAAATATTATTTTTTGGAATAAATAAAAAACAAGTAAAAGTGCTATATTCGGCCGTGCCGAATCTTCTATACCCTTCACCACGGTGATTTTATTTATACAGACATGTACAGCATTAGCCATATTGTTTACTCTTTACTTAAATAAAGTCGTATGAGAAAAAATCATTATTCATGAGTTAAAGAAATAGAAGACAAATGAAAACACATTCCGTTAGCTAAAATTGTCGCCGTGTTGTCAGCTACTTAATGATATTGAAGCCGACAGCTACATTGTAAACGCTGACATTGTTGTAGAAATACTTATTTTGCTTTTATAAAATTAAATAACTTTTTCAAAAAATTATAATTATTTCCTCCAAAACTTTTTGTTTGTATATGAATTTGTAATTTACAATTTTGTGACATTTACATTTGTTGAAGAAAATAGAAATTAACCTAAGTTGACGACAGCCACAACGGTGGTCGCGTAGCCATGTAGCTTTGCTGGCTTCAAAATAATCGTTTACCTATAAACGTGTGTATTTTATTTTTGACAGTTTGTAGTCGGTATCCTGATGATGTCTATGTCTTTAATTCACCTAGGTTTTAAAACAGAGATACCATCTATTTGAAAATCAAACGCATTTAAAAAAATCAAACGCATTTAAAAAAATATGTTACTCTATATGCACACATACATACATATGTATATTCTTAATATTAATTATATGTTATGTTACAGTCATTATTTTCATTTTCAAAGAAATACTGAAATTTTTGTTTTATTTTTTCGAAAATTGTGTGTAAAAACTTTTTGTAAAAATAATTTTTTAAAAATTGTTTGTAAAATTTTATTCGTAAATTATTTGGAAAATTTAAAAAAAATTTTTTTTGCTTATTTTTCTGTAAAATATCTGCAAATGTTTTGTAAATTTTTTTGTAAAAATTTTTTTTTGGAAATTTTATTGAAATTTTTTTTGTTAAATTTAGGACCTTTCTGCAATCTATATTGAGTTAGAATGGTCAGACTAAAGCAAAAAGAAATCGTTACAAAAAAATTTCCTCATATTGATACATGGGGGGTCCTTTTAACTGCTCCTATTTATCAGTGGTTACCCTCTGGGTACATTGGCTACCTCTATGTGTATTGCTTTCTATTCAGGTCTCTAATACAAATCAAAGCAGAAAAACCCTACCAATCTAAAAACAAACAAATATCGCCCCTCGCAGGGGGTTATTGATTCCCCGAGATCTGTATGCACTCCTTGCGATCTACCTGTCGCAGTCTAATATTTATTTGACAAAAAACAGGCAAAACAGAATCACTAAAGCCGAAAAAAATTAAAAAAAAAACGTAAAAAAATATAGGTGGGCGTGGTTTTTGGCCCGTAGCCTCCAAAGGAATGATCCGATGTTGCTGAATTGCAATACCAAAATTTTCGAAACTATGCCTGACAGATTGGTGTGCTTAAATTTTTTGTATCTCTTCTGGTGCCTTGGCAAATGACATTACCACACTAACACGGACAGACGGACAGACAGACAGACGGACAGACGGACATCGCTTAATCAACTTCTCTATGTATAAGGATCCAGAATATATATATACTTTATGGGGTCGGAAATGAATATTGTAGAAATTACACACGGAATGACAAACTTATATATACCCTTTCCACCTGTGGTGAAGGGTATACAAATTAGAAAATAGCTGAACTAAATGTAGCGAGCTTAAAGAGGATTATGTGAAGTTAATCTAATGTTCTCAATTCAGCACAAATTCCTTCAAGTTGCTTCCGTAGCCAAAAGTATCGACTTTTTAAACAAATTATATTTCTTAAATCATTTAAAAGTTGCTGTTTTTATAAATTAATACTTAAATTGTTTTATTAAATTTTGTTACGAATAATAAAATTATTTCGCATATTTAGTTCCCTTTGAAAATAAATTCTGTTTACGAATATATGATCAATTGTGTGTATTATATCAGTCAGTGTTCCTCTTAATTTAAAAACTTTTAACAAGTTCAAATGTTGTTAAATTTCTTGTGTGCTATTTTTATACATTATACTCCTAAGTGCTTCATCTAGTTTTCATATACAAGATGTGTGAAAGATGTGTGAAGACTATCTAGTTGCAAGCATGGGAAAAACTTCATCAATTAACAAATTTATAGAACAGTTTACAGGCGTGCACAATAGGGCGAAGAAGCTAACTTTTTGAATAACTGAAAAATTTTTTTGAGTATTTGAGCGTGTTTCCCTGGTTAATATATACTAAAGAGCTTCATGAATGTTTTGATTTTCTGTCCATTGAGAATGAAGCGAAAACAGAACTGTAATTGAGAATGCATTTAACGAACGAAACGAATATTTACTCTATTCGCTGAGAGGCCAGCAATCGTAACGAAACATACACTCTCAATAGGCGAATGGAATTTGTGGTTGAAAGCACGATCTACTCTTATCATTCCAATTTTGTATGGAATTATTAGAATGGTTGAGAATGTTTAGAATGTTTTGATTTGCGATACGATACAAATGAAGCTCTTACATTGATTGGGGTTGATGTTCGTCGTTCAGTTGTATTGTGCCAAAAGAAGAATAAAAAATTGCTAAAATGTAAATTGTAAATACATACATAAGTGAAATATGTGAAATGTGTAAACTGGTAAATTTAACCATTTATCACAAAGTTGGTCTCCATCTACATCCACCTGCTAACAAACTTATCTTCTTTAACGAGAAAGAAAAAGTAGAAGTAATAGATGAATGCAAGCGCCAAATGATGACATATGATGACGATTTATGTGGTCAAGGCATCCAAAGTCCACCACATATTGTAAAACCCTCCATAAATTTGGAAGCTCTGGAAGATTTCGTGGGACAGTCAAATATAATAGAATAGAGCGATAGAGTGTCTGACAATATTAGACGATATAGTAATTTAAATGTTGCCTTAAATGACAACTTTAATGTACTACAATGGTAGGACTTTCACAAAAATGAGTTCCCTTTGCTGTATAAGTTGCAAAATATTTGCAACACCGGCTAGCAGCGCTTCTTCCGAAAGATTTTTTTATTCAGCTAGGAACTTAATTACCGAAAGGTAGAGTCTAATGACTCTACAATTGGTAAAATAATGTTTTTGCATCCAAACATGGCGAAAAATAGTAAAACGCAGTAACAATTTTTCACGTTTTCATATTAATTTAATTTTTTTTTGTTAACTTTTTTAATGTTATTAATGAATTAATATTTTTGTTTGAATATTTCTAAGAATGCTTTTTAAAGAATAAAAACTTTGTACTTAAAACGAAATAAAATATGTTTTTAAATTAATGCTTTTGACTCAAGCACATGTTTCCTTTGTTTCGCTTTTTGAAATGAATCAATAATCTATTCGATCTCTCATGTTTCATTATCCTCATGTCTCCACACTCTCATGTCTCCATACTCTCATGTTTCCATTCTCTAACAACAACAAACATTTTTTGAATTTGATTGCTCGTTTCACTTTTACAAATGCGAGTAGGAAGACTGTTTGAAAATGTGAGAATGTGTTGAACAGCGTTTTAAGCATACTCGTGCAGATCTCTAATATATACTGCACTAAAATGTGTTTAAAAGCAGCTCAAGTTATTTAGCTGCACAGGTTTCCACAGTTTATGTGTTTAACACGTTCTTCTTTTAAAGCCCATCCATGCATTTGAATTCGATTAGAAGGTGAATTTTATTAAATACATTTCATTAAAGGAAAAATAAATTTTCTCTTCGAACAGTTGACGTTCGAAGGGGGATTACTGAACAATGTTATTAAAAAAAAATAGACGATAATGTGTGACTAGCACACCGACAATATGTTTAATGATAACATGTTCTGACTCTAACCATATAATATAATCATAATACTTCGCTCTTAGTCTATGGTTACCTCAACTATATTTTTTTCCCTGCATCAAATTTATTTTTAATTTTAACTTCTATGTGAAGTGTTTTAATTGTCCTTATGAGTATATTTAAAATTGAGTAAAATTTATTTCTTTATTTAATTTATTTTTAAACTTTTTTTAATGATCTCTTATCATTTGCTTGTTTTCATTTAATTGTTGAAGCGATTATTTTTGTTCGTTTTTTTTTTATACAAGATGCAATATGATGTCTATTTGTGTTTCCCTTGCTGCTGCCATTGTATGTTGCTGCCTCAGCTGCTGCTTTTCATGTCGCATTGTATTTGTTAGCAACAAAATACCATTGCAGCAATAAACTCATATAATAACATGGTTGGTTGCTTGTTTAAGTAGTTTTTTTATTTGTTGCTGGTTTTTCATTTTCATTTTCATTTTGCTTCTTTTTTTATATTGAATGACTTGGTGAATTGTTTGTTGTGAGGATTTTATGCTTCATTGAATAAATTATGACAAACCGCGTGAAAACTTACAGAAATAAAGTAGGAATAATACAAGAAGCATGTTTAAGTACTTAACTACATGCAAAATAAAAATAAATTGTTATAATAATGCATACAACACAAACTGTTTAAAATAAATGTGCAATGTCTACACTGAATACTCTTTCAACACTATCGAAAACTCGAGGAGAAAATTCTTATTTATAACCAGAAGCGAAAAAACTTCGTTGTCGTATGGTAACAAGGACCATTTTATGCTTTCTGTAACTATATATGAATCATTAAATAAAATTAAATAATTAAATAAATAAAAAATTTAACATTGTGTGTTTGAACTCTATAGTTTCTGCTTAACTTCATAACCATAAAATATAACTAAAAGCCAAGTTATGACTAAAATTAAACAAATAATATTTGGTATCAAACATAATTTTCTTTCGACAAAATGCTTTAGAAGTCGAAAGTTTAGTTTTTAGGGTTCCGTTCCCTGAGGTTAAAACGTATTCGTAATAGGTAGTAAAGCACTGCATGAGCACAAAAAACGAAGCTCATAAAACGCTCATTGTAATATTTCATTGAATTCATGCCTGTTCATTGCACACAAGTAACGATGAGTGGACAATAATAAACACTGAAGACCAACGAGGTAAATACAATGAGCATGCAGAGATATCATAAGCAAGTTTGAATTAGTATGAGTAAATGTTGAACATAGTAGCAATGAACTTGGGTGAGTTCGCGTAGTTTTATGGTTTGAGTGAAACACGAAGACAGTTCAACAAAGTTCTACACAACTTCTACACAAAACACAATAAGTGTTTCGAATATGAGACGATTAAAAACGGAGCGCACTAGTATAGAAAGCTTTCGTAACAATTTCTCTTTAGTATAAATTTAAGTATTTTCTTTTAAGCTTTAGGTCTTTAAATAATTTTATTTTTATTTTTTCGATATTTCGCTACTCCTTTGTGTAGCATCATCAGGAAAAATTAACAAATTAACGTTATGAAAATTACAATTAATTACAATACTTAATTGTAATTTTCATAACGTTAATTTGTTAATTTTTCCTGATGATGCTACACAAAGGAGTAGCGAAATATCGAAAAAATAAAAATAAAATTATTTAAAGACCTAAAGCTTAAAAGAAAATACTTAAATTTATATTAATAAAAAGGTCAAATAAACTATATAAAATAATTTCTCTTTAGCTTAGATATTTTGCATATTTATTATGTACTAGCTATGACCACACATGTTGTGTGCGTCTTGACAATACTTTGTTCGATATTGCTTTGAAAGAAATGCACACCATATTTTAAGACGTATTTACTTTACATAAAGGTACCTAGATAAAATTCAAAAATTTATATTAAATTCTAAAAATTATTGTAAAGTAAAAGGTATTTAAAATATTTTAATAACAATGTAATTTCACAAAGTAAAAACACAAGTTATATTAAATTGGCTATTTGGCAGTAAGTAATTCATATTTTGTCATTATTTTGAAACAGCGCCATCTGTTGCGCAACCGTGGTTAAAATATCCCGCTTTCAATTCATATTTTAATAATTATCGATAGTTCAGATACAATAAATAAAAAAAATGTGAGAAAAAATCTTATTTTGTGACTATTTTAAAACAGCGCCATCTGTTGTGCAACCGTGTTAAAGTATGCAGTACTTTTAAATCAGTAAAAAAAAGTCGGCGTACTTTTACTGCTTTTTCTCTTTATTATCTCTAGGAAATAAGCAATTTTTGCAGGAAAAAAATATCCTTGATTTAATTTTGATTTTAACAAAACTTTGTTAAAACCCATCCAATATTTTTTACGTGATGCAAAAAAAAAGAAAGACAGACAGACAGGAAATGAGTTACTATTTTGTTATATGTTTATAGATTAACTCGAAATTTTGTGATTTCTTTCATCACCGTTTTTTTTTTCGAAACTTTAAACCGTTTGATGAGGCTGTAGTGTAATCATTAAAAATATTTCTTGTTTTTGGTGACAAATGAAGCATGTTGTTGTGTTTTATATTTTATTGTACACATCTATCACTATCGCTGTTCGTTGGTTCAGTTGTTGCTGCTGTCACTGTGTTGTCAATGTTCTGTAATCATACGCAACGGAAATGTTGATTTACTGTATTAAGCCCAAGCAGCAAGTAAAAAAGGGGTGCGAATTTAAAAAAAAAAAATTTGCATCAGGCTTAAGGCAAGCTATTCAAATATCATCAACTTTTGATGATATACAGCTATAAGAAGATAAAATGGGTCGCATAAAAATTCTGCGTATGAGATCGACATAAGAACTTGTTTGGTCCAATATATTTGTATCGCACCAGGCAAGAACTTGATTCTAAGTACTGCAATAGTAGTACTTATATGATGGCCACACTAGCTGATCATTCACAATATAGTATGGTCAAATTAATCACTACTACTCACTGCACTGATGAAAACACAACAAAACTAATCCAAATCCTTCACACCATTTACGCCTTGGTTCCAATCTCTTGCTGTACTAGCCTTAATGGTATGTATTAATGGATAGCAGGTTGCAGAGTAATGTTCGGATTTCGATGGCATTTATTTTGTTAACCTTGTCCTTGCACTAGACCCATCCTGTTGAGCTGTATATTTTGAAAGGTCATACAAGCTGGTTCTTGATAACCCAAATAGGTCATCTATCTGGGTTATGAATGGAGTGCTAGTGCAGGGCACTCGCACATTAAGTGATACACTGTTTCTTTTTTACCTGTACCTGGCGGCTGTGTAAGAAAGCTAGTTACTAGTGGATCGACGCAGGGTGGGGTTTTATCACCACTGCTGTGTTTGTTGGTGGTGAACGTCGTTTTGCGGCAACTCGAAACACAGAGGTGAATAATAGTGGCCTTTGTAGTGAAGTCATGCCAGCTACGATTGGTGAACTCCCTTCCTGGGTCTCGAGCAAGGGATTGGGGGTTAATGGGGAAAAAACTGAGTTAGTTCTTTTAATCAGGAGATACAAGGTGGTATCTCACCTCAACTAAGGCTAAATACCTAGGCGTCTATCTATATAGACTCTGGAGTAACAACATTCAGGACAGACTCAAGAAGGGTTTAAATGCCTACTACGCCTGTAGGAACTCCATGATTTGTTACCTACTGGGGATTGCTACCAAAAACTGCAAATTGGATTTACACGTGGGTTGTACGACACATTGTTTCGTACGAAAGTGCTATTTGGAGAGAGTCATTGAGAACGGAGTCTCTTAGAAAAACTCCCGCGAAGGTCCAGAGATGTGCTGCGATTGGAATTACAGGTGCTAGGAGAAGTACACCTCACGCCGCTTTGGACATCGTTCTGCACTTACTTGAAGGTTTTGCAATCAAAATGGCGGCAAGAAGTTTGCTTAGACTTTTTGAATCCGGTTTGGTGAGGTCGAGTAACAAGACACACAAAGATTATTCTTGAGGTCGAACTCAAGGGACCGCATTAACCCCTGGGCTAACGGCCTTTATGGTCACTGAGTTTGATTTCAGTAGGGTACCCTAGGTTGTATTCCCTGAATCGATAGGCTGGACGGGGTCTGGTAAACTGTACGATGGGGTTGCGGTGTACACATATGAAAGCGGGCACCGGACCATATTCTGGGAACTAGAAAACGCATATCGTACAGACTACCAGATGGGTGTAATATGTTCCAGGCAGAGGTGTTGGCGGTTTTGAAAGCCACCCAGCTGGTGTCTGGACAAGTTTTAGAGGGGGATGAGGTCACTGTGTACGTCGACAGCCAAGCGGCACTCAAAGCCTCGAAAGGACACAGTGTCAAATCAAGGCTGGTAGGCTAGTGCCAAAAGACTATCGATGTGCTGGCGGACAAGTATAGGGTTAGATTGTGTTAGGTCTCGGGTCATGGGAACGTAATCGCTGACGAACTCGCAAGATTGGGCTCAGAAGGTAATAACTTAGGGTAAAATCGGTGAAGCCACCGATTGCCCATTACTTTATTATTATATCCGATTGGGTATTAAAGAGGACCAACCCGTCTTCGGAAGTAAGAGAGATTTGCAGAGTCTTACAGGCAATTTAACCCAGACTGGATGCTGCAAATACCAAGTTACTTCTGGTTCTAGACAGGAAAGTTCTGAGAGGTGTGATCACGGGCCATTTCGTGACTAGGGCAAGAATATCAGCAAATGTATCACCGGTACATCAAACTTTTGTAGGATGTGCGAGGAGGAGTTGGAAACTGTGGATCATATCATGTGTTACTGCCCGGTATTACAAAGCCGCAGGCTTGAATGGCTAGTTGAGAGATTTCTCATGGGCATTTCTACATTAGTCGGTGTAAAATCGAATCAAAGGATATCGGGTGGCGAGTGATAGCTAGCAGGACGCATAAAAGCCTCTCCTATTCCTTTTGTTTTCTTAGTTTCAGTTAGCTAAAGGGAATCAAAATGGACCCTCCGGGTCTAAGAGTGGATGTGCGCTTTCTTTCTGGCACAACAATTCTTAGTCTAACCTGTACCAGACAGCTATTACAGTGCCTATTATAGGGAAATCCCAGTCTATTAGCGCGCTGTTAGCACTGAGATGTTTTTTCTAATATTAGTTTACAATTGGACCGATGCCTTATCATTATAGCATGGCCACATTTTTCTGGTACTTTACAATTGTTCAGTTTACTCCATCTTACTTTAGCTCTCTGTAGTTTATAAAAACATTTTTTGTAAAAACAATTTTTAAATTAAATATTTAAGAAATACACCTGGTTGGAGGGTTTACATAGAAAAAAATATTTGCGCTAATTAGGAGTTTTTATTAGTTTCAGCTTAAAATTTAATTAAATAATTAATTCACTTAATTATTTTTTAATTGGGAATATTTTGTTCTGTTTCAAACAAATATAAACTTGCGTCAATTAAAAAATTAATTAAACTTTAATTTTAACCAAACTATAACTAATGGGTGATTTTTTTGAGGTTAGGATTTTCATGCATTAGTATTTGACAGATCACGTGAGATTTCAGACATGGTGCCAAAGAGAAAGATGCTCAGTATGCTTTGACATTTCATCATGAATAGACTTACTAACGAGCAACGCTTGCAAATCATTGAATTTTATTACCAAAATCAGTGTTCGGTTCGAAATGTTCAAATGTGACAAATTTTGTTCAGCGATGAGGCTCATTTCTGGTTGAATGGCTACGTAAATAAGCAAAATTGCCGCATTTGGAGTGAAGAGCAACCAGAAGCTGTTCAAGAACTGCCCATGCATCCCGAAAAATGCACTGTTTGGTGTGGTTTGTACGCTGGTGGAATCATTGGACCGTATTTTTTCAAAGATGCTGTTGGACGCAACGTTACGGTGAATGGCGATCGCTATCGTTCGATGCTAACAAACTTTTTGTTGCCAAAAATGGAACAACTGAACTTGGTTGACATGTGGTTTCAACAAGATGGCGCTACATGCCACACAGCTCGCGATTCTATGGCCATTTTGAGGGAAAACTTCGGAGAACAATTCATCTCAAGAAATGGACCGGTAAGTTGGCCACCAAGATCATGCGATTTGACGCCTTTAGACTATTTTTTGTGGGGCTACGTCAAGTCTAAAGTCTACAGAAATAAGCCAGCAACTATTCCAGCTTTGGAAGACAACATTTCCGAAGAAATTCGGGCTATTCCGGCCGAAATGCTCGAAAAAGTTGCCCAAAATTGGACTTTCCGAATGGACCACCTAAGACGCAGCCGCGGTCAACATTTAAATGAAATTATCTTCAAAAAGTAAATGTCATGGACCAATCTAACGTTTCAAATAAAGAACCGATGAGATTTTGCAAATTTTATGCGTTTTTTTTTTTAAAAAAAGTTCTCAAGCTCTTAAAAAATCACTCGTTACTATTTGGCTCAAAAAAAATTTTTTTGTGTAGAGTAGTCATCGAAAGGCTTAAGACAATCATACTTTTGAAAGATAAGTACAACTGAATAATAAACGTAAATTTTTTCTCACAAAAACCCAACGAACGGAAGGGTCATTGTGTTCTTATTAATTGTTTAATTGACTATTTTGGATTATTACAACCCACTCATTTATATCTGCTGTTTTCGGGCACAACTCAATTACAAATTATTAATGATTTGAATTCTCTTCAAACTACATTTTCCATTGAGAATCTTACCCATCAATTCATTCATTCGTTAAACACCAGCCGTGAGTATTCAAATTAGGACTGTAAGCAAACAATGCTTTTGTCATGGATTACGCTGTGAACAGAAGCATGAATTAATTAGCTGGTTGGTCAATTTTGTATGCGTGTGTGTGTGCAATGGTATGTGCATTCGAGTGAAATCACAAAATTGAGTTTAGCGGCAATGATTCACACGTTTTGCTAATTTACAGTCACTACATTTTTGTATAGTTTAAGCAGGTAAGTTGTTTTTGTGGCTAAGTTTTGATAATTTAGTTTGCTTCTAAACTGTTGAGAGGGTGATAACTCAATTAAAATTTCATGAGTTGCGGCTTAGTTGCACCTAATTAAATATGCAATAATTTTCAAAATTAAATAATGTGGCAAAATGAAAGTCTGCTTTGCATGAGTGAAATGAGATAAATGAAAATATTGGTTTGCTATTCCTCTTAGTTTATAATGATGTACTTGTTATAATGTAATCAAATACATAAATTAAAATAAGCCATTAAAAGCTCTCTTATGTTAAATGAGCAGTATGCAATCATATAAGCAGTATAAAATCCTTCACTTTTATTTCATATAATAAAGAATGGTGCAGTTAAAAACGATTAAAGCAAAATACAGGGATCGCAAAGTGGATGAGTGTTGTTTTTGGAGCGGCTGGCTCAAACATAATGTTAGAACATAATTGAGTTTCCCAGTGAGCATTTTAAAGTCTTGTTAACTTCTAATACCTAAACGGCAATGCTCCCAGGGACTATGGGGACACCAGTCCCCGAAGTTTTACCAGTTTCCAAATGACTTGGTACCACGAGAATCGGTGGCGCCTTAGGTATTTCCCCACCTTTTTCTTAATTTCTTTCCCTCTATTTTTTATCCTTTCTTTTTCCTCTTCTTTTAAACTCTTTGCGGGTAACACAAAGGAACCAACACGTGGACCCAAATGAGCTGTATACATATCTACCTGTTTAACCTAACCTAACCTAGGTATTTCCCCAAATCTCTGTGACCGGTTATTGTTTAGGACCTTCGGGGAGTAACGTCGTGGCTGTGGCACCAATAGTGTGTCAGAAGTTTAGATAGTCTTCGTGTTTAATGAAATTCGATTTTGCTGTTTTAAAGCTATCCTTACTTGCAAACACAAACTACGAAACCAGAGTTAAAAATATATCGATATTCTAAGCCAAGCATCGATATTAAAATAATATAATACAGATATCGTTATTTTATGAGAAATATCGTATATATTTTAAAGAAGGGCATATCCATATCGAAAATCGATATATTTTTAATCGATATTTTTGCCCATCCTTAATCTATCTTACAATTTATCGGTTCTTATTTTTACAGCGTGAAAACTATCGATATCGATAACTATGGTTTGACAACTGAGAATGTCAAACTGTGATGACATTTCTGTTCAGTAAGGTTAGGCAATGCTTTCAAATAGTAGATATTTACCTTGAAAAAAAAGTAACATATTCGCGAAGTTTAGCCATAATCGGCCTCGTAAGCAAGCAATTCGTACAGTTGTCAAGCGTTTTCGTACTAATTTTACTCTTCATGATTCAAAACCATCAACAAGAAAAAGAAATATGCGAACCGAACATAATTGATGCTGCTGTGACGCCGTCGATTCGTCCATTCGTCGTCGTTCTCAACATGTTGGCCTTTATTCGACCATCGCTGCATCGCAGCTTTGCATCGCAGGTTTGCCTCATTTGCAACTGGCCGAAGATGAGCATTTTATGAAAGAATTGTGTTTAGTGATGAAGCTCATTTCTGGTTAAATGGTTACGTCAGTTAGCACAATTGCCGTAGTTAGAGGGAAGACAATCAGCAAGCCGAGTCAAAGAGTCAACATTACATCTATTAAAATTGAAGGGTGTGAAGATAAATTCGTCAGTTAAATACGTCCCACACCTCTGTTAACTGCGTTCCACAAACTGTAACAAAAATTTTTTACAAATTGAAGCGTAAAACTAGTAGATTCCAGCAGTATATTTTCTGCGTCCAGAGTGTGCCCAGTATCGGAGATATATATATTTTAAAATTTTGATTTTTCGAAAAAAAATATGAAATTTTTAAGTGGATCCAATGGGTATTTAGAGAAGACATGAATCGGGTCACCGGAATATTGAAATTAGCCTAAGACTAGTAGATTCCAGCAGTATAATTTCTACGTCCAGATTGTAGCCAGCATCGGAGATATATATATTTTAAAGTTTTGATTTTTCGAAAAAAAATATGAAAAAATATTAAATTTTTAAGTGGATCCAATGGGCATTTAGAGAAGACATGAATCGGGTCACCGGAATATTGAAATTAGCCTAAGACTAGTAGATTCCAGCAGTATAATTTCTACGTCCAGATTGTGGCCAGTATCGGAAATATATATATTTTACATATCGGGTGAAATTATACTGCTGGAATCTACTAGTCTTAGGCTAATTTCAATTTTCTGATGACCCGATTCATGTCTTCTCTAAATACCCATTGGATCCACTTAAAAATTTCATATTTTTTCATATTTTTTTTCGAAAAATCAAAATTTTAAAATATATATATCTCCGATACTGGGCACAATCTGGACGCAGAAAATATACTGCTGGAATCTACTAGTTTTACGCTTCAATTTGTAAAAAATTTTTGTTACAGTTTGTGGAACGCAGTTAACAGAGGTGTGGGACGTATTTAACTGACGAATTTGTCTTCACACCCTTTTAGAATTGAATGTTTGGTGCGGTTTACGCTCTGGCGGCATCATCGACGCTTATTTCTCTCAAAATAAGCAAGGAGCTGCGGTTACAGTGAAAGGCGAGAGCTATAGGGCCATGCAGATTGAATTGTTGTTTTTAAAAATTAATCAGCTAATCATCAACCACATTTGGTTCCACAGCAGATATAAATAATCAATTTATTTCATAATCAATTTGGTGACAACTTTATACCCAGAAGTGGTCGGTCATGATCACTGGACTCCTCGTTAGTGCGGCCCACACTGTGGCCACTGCGGCAATAAATCAATTTGGACCTGCTCTCCGATTTTGATGATTTTTGCACAGATGGTTAATAACTATCTAAAGGTCATGTGTGAAAAATTTCATGCAAATATCTCCATTGGTTTTCTGTCCCGAGCAGCGCAAAGTTGAAGTATGTAAACAAGTCTCAAATGTGATAGTTTTCTATGTCATATTTAAAAGCCTGTTACTTATAAACTATACACCGAATGTACCTTATAAGTATTTTTTCAATTAAAATGGACATTAAGCATTATATGTATATTAAAAAAAAAAAATTTAAAAATTGCAAAAAAAAATTCTTTTGACAATATATTTTAAACAAAAAATAAAAACATTTATGATTTTCCGTTAGACTTTTAGTTGTGTGCGAAGCAGTGCGACACATGGAGTCCTATACCAAATTAAAGCTGAGAGTCTCAGCTAACAGACTAAAAAAAAAAAACCTGCCCCAATTTGCCCGCCGCCGAAAAAACAATGAAAAACCAAAAAATTACAGTAAAAAATATGCGTTATGTGGTATTTTACGCGTGCAAAAATAACTGTGCATTCTTTCTTTCATTGCTACTCGTACACGAAGCCGGTGCCAATTTGGGATCGAGAAATACGAAAATTTCATTGCATGTGTACTATATAAAAAAAAAACTTAAATTTGAGTCCCGATTAGAAAAACAAATGTACACAAAAGTATTTATCAAAGTAATATCGGTACATTGTTTACGTAGACTAAACAACAAAAAAATCTAAATGTAAACTTTATATAATAAATATAATAAATGTTGATTTGGTTAAACAAAGAATGGCTTCCAGAAACAATGGGAATATATCTCGACGATTTTTTGAAAACCCTGAAATTACAGCTGACATAGCCGGAGTAAATAATTAGTTGCAGTCAGGCAATAGACGCTGAGAAATTCCAAATATATTGTATAGACACGGCAAAATTGTACATTGATTTGTATGGATGGTACTACATGCCCATCACAGTGCATAAAGTTTTGATACATGGTAGCAAAATAGTATCTGAGGCCATTCTACCTATAGGTAGGTTAAATATACAAATTGTTTCATACATTTCAAATTAATATGTGGTTTATTTTTCAAAGGAATGTTATCAGAAGAAGCGCAGGAAGCGAGGAACAAAGATTATAGACGTTATAGGCTACATCACTCCCGCAAGACTGGGCGCTGTTCTACTAACGAAGACGTAATGCATCATTTGTTGATATCCTCTGACCCATACATCAATTCATTTAGAACGAAATTGAAGCTTAAAAAATTAGATTATCACGAAGATGTGAAAAAGTTATTAATAAATGAAATAGAGTGAAACTGACAAAATTTTTATATTGGGGTTGTGTGAGGGGTGGGTGTTATAGTGGGCGGATTTTCTTCATATTTTCAAAACAGTATTTAATAGATGTTATATGCATTTTTGCGAAAAATAAACATATTGCATATAAAGATATTGCATTTTTGAAATATCGTTTGTATGGGAAGTGGGCGTAAAAGTGGGCGGATTAAGTTCATATTTTCAGGAGGTCATTATACAATTATAATATTAACGTTTTATGAAAATTGAGTTAATATATTTAAAATCATGGAACTTATGCCACATTTTCTATTTAAGTTGTATAGGAGGTGGGCGTAAAAGTGGGTGTATTTTTGTAAAAAAAAAAATTGAAATTCTTAAAAAATTTAAAATAAATGTGTGTAAAATTGCATGAAGCTCCGCAGCCTCCTTGATTTAAGACCATTAAATACACTACACGGCCACACTGTGCGGCCGTCTCTGGATTACTTTTTATGGGGCTGAATGAAGTCATTGGTTTATGCCGTCATTCAAGCCACCATTTACGGCATACGGACAGATTTATTTGAAAAAGTAGTCAAAATTGGACTGATCAAATGGACTTTGTATGTTGTAGCCACGGCTATGAAATTATCTACCATATTATAATAAAGAATAAAACTCCACGTATTAAGCTTATGGCAAACAACATCATTCCATTACAAGTCCAGAATAATTCTAATAAAAGGCACTTATAAAAAATGAATCGTCTATAGAAAGCTAAAGTTCTCTATTTTTCATTAAGTCCTTGTATCACATTAAAAAATTTCTTCACAAAAATTTAATAACTTTCTCGTAAGCACATCTGTCTTTTTATATAGAAAAATGTTTATTATTTTTGCTCGAGTTGTAATAATAAAAGAATGTACAAAACAAGAATAGATAAAAGGATATAAACTTTTTTCTGATGTGGTTTTGTTTATAAAAATATAATTTTAATTTGAGTTAAAATACTTGATTTTTTACTTTCTTCCAAGAGCCACTGATAAACAAAGGAAGGATTACAACTATAAAATATGTACATTGAAAACAGGTTGTTGGGATTAATGCGTAGTAAAGTCCTGTCTATAGATTAAAGTTGAGTTAATAAAATATTGGGACCTTGAATATGTTAGTATTATTTAAATGAATGTAATTTTTTTGTTACTTCTCTTAGGGGCATAGGTGTTCTACACAGCATCTCCTTCAAACACTATATATCGCTATTGTTTTTATTACTTCAATTGGTAGGCTTTTTTGAAGTAGTGTGCATGTCCAGGACTGTCCATTGTTATGTTTATGCTTCCGTTTCGTGAATATTTTGGGTTTCCAGCTATTTAAATGATTACTCGTTTAATGTAGCTTGAGCAAGTTTAATATGTCAATCACTATGCCATCTGTCGGTGTCTAGGAGCAACGCTTTTATACACTGAAAAAACTTGTTACACCAATTAAAGGTTTTAATTAGTTTTAAATTAAAGTTCAATAAATTTTTTAATTGATTCAAATATATGCATGTTTAAAACAGTACAAAAAAATCCGAATTAAACAAATAATTGTATCAATTAATTATTTTATTAAACTTTAATCTGAAACCAATTAAAACCTTTAATTGGTGAATATAGTTTTTTCTGTGTATCACTGTGTAGTGATGCAGAGATCTTTGTTATGTGGTATACAATCTGAGTATTTGTCATTTCTCATTTTTCGCCAGTAGGGGGCGCTTTTTATTTCCGGTTTTTTTTTTGTCTGGACGTGGGT
Organism: Phasia obesa; assembly: GCA_949628195.1. Taxonomy (NCBI): domain Eukaryota; kingdom Metazoa; phylum Arthropoda; class Insecta; order Diptera; family Tachinidae; genus Phasia; species Phasia obesa. Next base: position 185,831,637 of record OX451215.1, read on the forward strand.
TGCACAGCCTCTTAATTAAAAGCAAGCATCCTTCGGTGTGATATTTAGGGCTCTAACTACTAAAGCAGTTTTCGACAGGATATAAACTTTCATCAATTTTAGATCTGGAAACTCTTTTATCATTTGTACTCATTTTCGTGTGATATTTCTTAATGAAAAGCCTAATGCGAAAACCGACCCTTTCCTCGATTACGTGGAAAATTCAGCTCAAGCCAAACGGCCTTTTTGTTTGCTTGGCATATTTGGTGATTGTGCTCATTTTAAACTGGCCGAAGTTTTGCCTTTTTTTTTCAAAGATTTGAGTTTAATGATAAAGCTAATTGCCGTATCCTCAAGCCGTTAACGAATCATCATTATCTCAATTAAAATTAATTATTTGGAGCTGTTTATACGCTGTTTTTCTTTCGAAATGAGCAAGGATCTTCCATTACATCGAGCCATGCTGACTAAATTTTTATTTTCAAAAATTAAATAACTAAACGTCAATGACGGACAGTTGGTTCCAACAAGACGGTGCAGCTTTTCATAATGCGATCTTAACAATCGATTTTGGTGACAACCAGAAGCAGTCTTGTTCACTGGTCCCTTCCTATGTGTCATTTAACGCCTCTGGATTACTTTTAATGCGGCCGGCTGTGTTATTATCATCAATCGAGCAAAATATTGTCTGGACGCGCACGAAGTGTTCATTAAATTCTAATGGCGCAATTAACTTTTTAGCTGCTTCTGAAAACTTTACATTTTACTATAAGCGGTTGAGTCAGAAACCAGCCGAATTGTCCTTTAAATTACTTTTGGCTTTGTAGTGTACAGTGAAGTTCTACTTGGGGGGGGGGTTTTATTTACTTCTATAAAATTAAATACGGAAACGGAAGTAAACCAGTATATAAATGAGCAATTTTGCTTCTTTCACTTTTTATCTCTCCAATTCTTTTCCTTAGCCTTGTTCCCAAGTTATGAAAACAAAAACAGCAAAAATCCTTGAGTCTTTCACCTCACCACAAAGCTGAGCGTTAACCAGCTCATAACAATACAAGACAGCATAAAGTTCACAAAAGTAATTAGACAACATTTCACCGTAAAAGTTTAAAATGTTGGAGGGTTTTTTAGCTGCTATTTAAATGACAGCAGTGAAGTGGTATTGTAAATGTAAAGGTAATAATACTTCTTTCTATACGTTATGATGTTCTATACGCTTGAGGTAATTCCTGAACGCATAATTTTTAATGAGATTTCCTTAAGCAGGAAGGGGTTTCATTAATTGTTTACTTTAAGAAAAAAGAAATTTAAAAGTTATTTTATTTTGTTATTATGAAAATGAAAATTTCAAAACATGCCATAAAGGACCAAAATGGTAAGGATTTTGAGGACGAGGGTAGTTAGAACAAGTTGAGAATCTTGAATAGAGAATTTTGAGGACATTAAATAACCCATTAAATTTTAATAGTTTAAGTTTTTAACTTTACATAATAATTTTTTTGTTTTCACCTATTTCGGAGTTATTTAAAAATTGGTGGCGAAAGAAAAAATACTTTTTTTTTGATCCCGACTTCTTCTTTTTTGCCGACCATTGTTATCATAATAACTACATATCTAATATTTTAATATTTTTATTTTATTTAAATAAGAATATCTCGAAAACTAGACGTGATTGGAAAAATCTGTAGACAGATTTGGATTCAGCACACAAAAGTAAATTAAATGTGCTCCCGACTTTGTTTTTTTTTTTTGACGACTATTGTTATAATAATAAAGACGTATTTAATGTTCTAATATCATTATTTAATTACAATAAGAATATCTCGAAAACTAGACGTGATAGAAATATCTGTGAACAGATTTGAATTCAGCACATAAGAAGTTTTTATTTTTTTGAGAACAGTGTAATTTTATCCAGTTTATTTAGTTAGCATAATATTAACCATTTGGTGGGTTTATTAATGGGTTTATCAAATAAATTTTCAAAGTTAAAGCTGATTTTAATGCTTAAATTCTTTTCGAAAGTAGGAAACGTTTAAGGTGATTTAAGAGTGCGTGTCGCTATTTTTTTATTTCATAACTTTGAAAATAAAACTTCTAATTTTTAAACAGACTAGCTGTGCCCACATACGATATTTGCGTCCTGACAGTGTTTTGTTTGATTTTGCTTTGAAAGTAATCCACACCAAATTTAAAGACTCTCTTACGTATTTACTTTATATAAATGTACCCATCCCTGGATAAAATTCTAAAATTTATATACAATCCTAAAAAGCTCTGTAAAAGGTTTTTAAAATATTTTAATAACAATGTAAATTAACAAAAAAAAGTAATTTATATTTTATTATTTTGAAACAGCGCCATCTGTTGCGCAACTGTGTTTAAAATATCCCGCTTTCAATTCATACATTGTCATTATTTTAAAACAGCGCCATCTGTTGTGTGCAACCGTGTTTAAAATATCTGGCTTTTAACAATAAAATATTCCTTAAAGTATGCAGTACCTTTAAATCGTTAAAAAAAATCGGCTTACTTTCACTGCTTTTTCTCCACTTTCTCTTAGAAATAAGATATTTTTGCGGAAAAAAATTATCCTTTATTTGAATCAGAATACTAAGGTACCTCCACACAAAATTTTTTTAAAATCCATCTAGTAGTTTTTACGTGATGCAAACACAAACAGAAAGACAGACTAGAAATGAGTTACTGTTTTATTATATACTAGCTGTGCCCGCCACTTCGTGAGTGTCTTTACAATATTTTGTTCGATTTTGCTTTGAAAACAATCCACACCAAAAGCTCTTATGCTTCTATGCTTCAGTTATGATTATATATTTACTTTATAAAACACCGCCATCTGTTAGTGGTTAGTGCTTCAGTTATGGTTTATGTATTTATTTTACTAATAAAATAACTGCTTACTTTCACTGCCTTTTCTTTACTATCTCTTGTAAATAAGATATTTTTGCGCAAAAAACTATCCTATGTTGGAATCAGGATACTGGGGTATCTTCTCACAAAAACTTTGTTAAAATCCATCCCGTAGTTTTTACGTAATTTATTATTAGATATAGATTTAGATTAAAGACAAATTTAATTTATATTTTCTTTAACACACCTCGTAATTAGACATCAGCACAGGTCACTATAATAAAATAGAATTTAATTAGTATCAACACAACAGCTTGGTATTTTATTTAAAAAGGAAGCCAAAACTTTTTGGGATAAATCTCCTAAGGCGTCCGTCCTACTTAAAAACAACATAAACTGTTATTTATAACGGTTTATGTTTCAAAGTTTCATGCTGGTTTTTAAAAAGTATGCCGTGGACTTCCTCTATAAACATTAAAGGTTTAATGAAACTATTGTTGAATAGCCCACAGTAGAAAATATTAAAAAAAAATGTTACACAATGGCTTTCGTTTAGCCAAAAATAAGGTAAAAATCCCAGCATAAAAAAAAGCTATATAAAAACACTGATTTGTTTTTTACTCTGTTTTTAGAGGTATTTCACACCCTTTATTTGTTTATCTGCCTAAAAAAATATTGCGTAGATTTTTCAGCGGACACAAGAGCTGTCCTCCGTAGGTTGTTGTATTGAAATAATTTTCAAATGCTTATATATCAATATAATATTAAGTTAAATAAACTTTAATTGTTTTTAAAAGTCATCAAAGATATAAATATAAATACCTTATAGTTATTGCAAGTCATTAAGAGCCAAATAAACCCGACTCTAACACAAAGTCAGAGAAATTTAGAGGAGATGCAAGAAGTAAATTAATTAGACGTACCTGTAAAAAAAGAACAGAAGTTTAAAGTTGATCAATAAATTAATATACAAACATTGAATTGCAAAATTTATATTAGAGAAACTTTTTATGATACACTGAGACTTTTGAAAAAAAAAAAATAATAAATAAAATTCCAATGTAATTCCTGCCATTATCTCAGCAGTTCTGTTAAATAAGATTAAGTCTTGCTGTTCTGTAATATTCTTAAATAAATTTAGTAAATAAATAAATAAAATCAATATGCAAAAAAGTTAAATTCATTGTAAATTTCTGCAAAAAAATATTTTATATATAATTTATATACAATTTATATATATCTAATTTGTTTCAAATTAATTTAAAAATTTTAAGTCAATATGAAATTAAATTTTCATATTCGCCTTTCATAATTTTCGCCTTTAACATTGTTGAGTTTCTAAAATTTCATTTTCATTGTAAAAACTAATTTTTTTTTTTTTTTTTGTAAATAGAGATACAATTTTTCACATCTTCTCTCACTTAAAGAACAAAATATCGTCAGGAATTGATAACATTCCCAATATTATCTTTAAACAAATTCCAGAAGTAATTGTGCTAGAATACCTCCTACTCTTTAACAATATGCTTAATAACTCTTATTTTCCTAGAGCATGGAAAACAGCAAAAGTAATAGTCCTGCCAAAGAAAGATAAAGTCCCCAGTGACCCGAGAAATTTGAGGGCAATTAGCTTACTTCCGAATATAAGCAAGATGTTTGAAGCATGTATTAACAACTATATAGAGGAACTTTGCAATATAACGACCTAATTAACGATAAGCAATTTGGGTTAAAATATAGACACTCAACGGTCCACGCTATACATTTATTACTTTTCGATATTTACTGGAATTTAAACAGATCTATGTGCACAGGTGCATGCCTAATTGATTTTGAGAAAGCATTTGATAGTATATGGATTCCGGGATTAATATATAAATTACTAAAATACAAATTTCCTATTCACTTTGTTATACTTTTGCATAATATGATTAACAACAAGTCCTTTATAGTCTGTGATAAAAACAAATCCAGTACAAAACAATTTACTATTGTAAATGGTTTACAACAAGGAACGGTTAATTCCCCAATTCTTTTTAATTTATTTATACACGACCTCTTAAACGAAGTTGATAATATTATAGGATTTGCGGATGATATCTTATATATCATTCGGATAATAATATTACAAATATTAATGAAAACCTTCAACAGTGCTTTAACATCGTTCAAAAATATGCTATTGATTGGCAAATGAAGATTAACACTAACAAATGTGAGGCTATACTATTTCGACCTCCTGTAGGAAAATGTAACAATAATATTAAAAAGAATTGTAAATCCTTTGGTATGGGTATGGTGAGGTACTTAGGAGTTAATCTTGTACTTTAATAAACACATTAGCATACAAATTACTAGGGCCAGAAATGGTCTTTTTAAATATAAGAAGCTATTTTTTTTTCGAAAAATATAAAACCAAAGATTAAGATAATTATGTATCAATGCCTAATTCTTCCTTATTTAACATATGGCTGCCAAATATGGTTCAATATTTATCCCTCATACATGGAAAAATACAGATTCTTTGAAAGAAAATGTTTGAGAGCCTGTATGGCAATGCATAGGTCTCCAGATAGCAATTATATTAAATACATTTTGAATAAAAAGTTGTATAATGAGGCAAAAGCAGGTAGAATTGACAATTTTATTTTGTATGTTATAAGGAATCATATACTAAGATGTATGGAATACACTGATAATAATTTAATAATGGCACCTTATTATGCTAACAAAGAATACATTATAAAATGTCTAAATTCTGGATATGTACCACCTGAGGCCTTCTTATACCTCGATAGTAACGGTTTTTTGCAAAACGAAAATGGCGTTCCTATATTTTAACACATTTATAGAAGAGCCAATATTAAATCCATACATAGTAATGAACTTACCACTGAAAACCTTAGATTTGAGACTAGTTTCTTTTCTAATGATAGAAATATTATTACCAACTTAAATGTTAGTAAATACTGGTGGCTCACAGAGTAATTTTCTCTTCTTTTATCCCTTGACCTTTTTTTAACCTTTTGCGATATAAAAGTAAGGTTTTTTCTCATTTTTTCCTAACATCGATACTTTATATAATTTATACTTATTATAATATAATTAATTATATGATATTATAAAAATTATTAGTTACAACATAATTAATATACTTCTCAAGTATATAGTTTTAGGGATAGTGCTATATATAAGTTATATGTAATGCTTTTTGTTTATTATAGTTAAAATATGATACAAGAAATTGTTTAAATAAACGTTATAAAAAAAAAATAACTATAATTTTTAATAAACAAATGAATTTTTGAAGTTAGACTTAAGTTCGTTACATTCTCTCTAAGTGAAAAGAAAGCATTCTATGCATCTATCTACTTTGGGTAGTGTTTAGTTGAAAACATCATCTATTTAACCAACCAATCTCAGATAAAGGAATACGAGAAAAATCGAAGTGTACCACTACCTAAGTTACACTTCTTTAATATTTACCACAATAAATTTGTTGTTGCTTCAGCCAACCTTCGGTTAGCAATGAGAGCAACTTTTTCTTTATTTGTTTTGCCTTAACATTCGTTTTTAGTTGTTACTAATCTATACATTATAAAATAGTAACTTATTTCCGTCTGTCTGTCTGCTTTTCGTTTGTGTTCGCATCACGAAAAAACTACAGGATAAATTTTAACAAAATTTTGTGAGTACGTACCTTAGCATCCTGATTCCAATATAGGATACTTTTTTGCGAAAAAATATTTCATTTCCAACAGAAAGTGGAGAAAAAGCAGCGAAAGTACGCAATTTGTGGTTTAGAGGTACTGAAATTTTTGGTTTAAAACTTGGATATTTTCAACACGGTTGCGCACCTTTTATTTTTGCAAGTAGAATATTTTTAACAACAGGTGGCGCCAAGTGAATAAAATTTTTATTTGATTTGTATATTTACTTTGTGGAATTACAATGTTAAACACAATTTTACAGAGCTTTACAATAATTTTTAGAATTTTTTCTTAATTTTAGAATTTTATCCAGGGATGGGTACCCTTTTTTAAAGTAAATACATAAACCATAACCGAAGCACTATAAAAGTAAGAGTCTTACAATTGCTGTGGAATACTTTCAAAGCCAAATCGAGCAAAATAGTTGTCGCTTCAATTCTTGATGTATTTTTGTTGAAGGACGGAGGCCAACAAATTGGGAACGATGACGATACGACATTTCGGAGTTTTTGTTTTTCAATACTTCGCTACAGCAGCAATATTCTCTTCGGTATGAACATTTCTTTGTCTTCTTGAATCGACAAAATTTAGATTAGTGGGAAAACGATCACATCATTGCGTTTATGATTTCGTTTGCTATGTCTGAAACTGGAAGATGATAACATTTGCGGTCTGCCCAGTCCCTATAGCCAGTTACTGGTGAAGTCCTTTGGGGAGCACCGTGGTTTGCAAGTACCGTGGTGGCTGTGGTAGGAAGGATGACTTAGTCCGGTATGCTGTTAGACTTCAACAGAGAAAGCTTTTTTTATTAGCATTCCACCTTCGCCAACCAAAAAAACCTTTTAAAAGGTCAAATTATCATAAGTCAAATGTCGTATATTGGTGGAGAACCATACGAAACTCAAAATTTTTTTATAGAAGCAGAATTAGGGAATTCTGACTGCCAGCCATTACGAAGGTATAGGACAGCCTGCAGATCCTGCAGGATAGGTGGAGATCCATGCAAAATTTGTCTCTATTCAGCTTAATATTTCAGTCTTTTAACTCTGCAACTTTTTATCATCGACATATTAGTAGTCACAGAAAAATATTTTCGTAAAAGCATTCCTTATCCGAACAAGCATTCGGAATGTGCGAAAAATTTTATACCCTTAACTATGATCAACATATTTTAGTTCAATTTATTGATTTATTTTAAATCACTTAGCCGCTTCCACACTCAGCAGATCTGAAAGAAAAAAAAAGCTTTTTAACAGCCATCAACCGAGGAGACCAGATTTGATAGCATCGCTTATCTTCCAGATTTTCGATTACATTAATGAAAATATTTTTTTTTTTTTTTAAGAGAAGTACCACTCAGGCAGTTAATGCCTACACAAACTGTGGTACTTCCTTTGGAAAGGGATAGTATTAGATAAGACAGATGGTTAGTGATAGTAAAGCTTCGATTCTGGCAACACTGCAATTGCACGTTATGATTATTTTTAGAACAGTATTGCAGCGCCTCTGGTGTTATTTAGGCCAATTAGTTCGAAGCTAGCATAGCCAATTTATAAATATTTTACTTCGCCGGCGTTTTAGTGCTATGTGGTAATACCGCCGAAGGAGGGCGCTGTGATATGCATTATTATAAAAAAAAAAAATTAATACATATTAGAAAAATTGATGTTGCTACGGCTGAGCTCGTGACCATTGCTTAGTAGTCAACGTGCTAACCACTTAAGCTACAGCACCCTCAAATTTTTAATTTTAATTCAGTCCATTACATTTTTTAGGTTTTTATTGCTCTGACTTCTTCATTTTTGCTGGAACGTTTGTTTTCTTTAATGCCAAATACACAGAAAAAAATTCACCAATTAACGGTTTCAATAGGTTTCATATTAAAATTTAATTAAATAATTATTTGATTCAGTTATTTTTTTAATTAGGAATTTGTTTGTTCTGTTTTGAACAAAAATATATTTGCATCAATTAGAAAAATTAATTGCACTTTAATTTAAAATAAATTAAAACTTTTAGTCGGTGCAAAAATTTTTTTCTGTGTAACTTCAATAATTTTATATTCCATTATACAGCAAAGCAAAAATATGTAAACAATATTTGTGCACAAATATCTTCTAAAAGTTTTTAAACATTCGATGCAACGCTAGTTTTTTCTTTAACTACTAAACAGCTCCCCTTGTTATTCAGCAAAATGTTTGTCCATGTTGTTTAACAACTCAGAATGACTTTATTTAAGGATTTTTTTTATTTTATTATATATTTTTATACCCTTTTTATAGTAAATTTAATTTAATCAAGAAGTACGTAAAATATTATTTCTACGGTGACACTCATGGAGCCAAATAAGAGCAAAATAACGACCTTCATCAAATTAAATCTTCCGACGTAAATCATGATATCTGCACAAACAATCTCACTTTATGACCTCTATTCATCTTGTAATAAAGAAATAAAATAAATCACAAATTCAAGTTGATATTTTTATGAAGAATTTTTTTTCCCCATTTTAAACAAATATATTTTCGCTTTGGGTTGTGTGCAAAAGAAATGTGTTACACATGACTACACAATGTCATAAAATGTATTATTAATTTTGTTAATAATAAAATATACATAAGAAAATATAAGTATAGGGGTTACCAATAGGGAATGAGAAGTTATGAAAACTGAGTAACATAAGTTGCGCGTGTACAGCTTTTATTTTTTTGCTAATTTAAATAAACCAGGAGTATATTGTCTGGTTGACTTTTACCACATTGGCCCCGGTGTATATAGTGGCACCAGTCCACCGGGCTTGTACAGGCTGACCACTGGATTTGGATTTCTCCAAATCTCTATGACAGGTTATTGGTAAAACCCCTCGGGGAGTAACAAGGTGAGTGTGGTTTGGATCGCACTTCCTGCGTTTTATTCCAATCCATAGTGGGGCAGAATCAAAATATTTTGGAAATAACTCAGCCAATTTGTAAAGGGTTTGATCCAAAATTTCACAATTTTGGAATTTCCTTTAGCTCAATGTAGCAGATTTTTGGAATTTGCTTTTCGTTTACTAATTACATATGCACAAAAATTTTCATGTGTATCGTTCAACTGTGAGACCACATAGCGCCACCCCTAGCAAGTGGATGGGAACCACCGTCAAAACTTATGCTCAGAAACTCCTCTGCTATGCGCTTTACAAATGGGTGAGTTATTTCGATTCTGATTCTGATTCTGTCACTGTGCGCTTTGTTACTGTAATTCAACAGAGCAACAATTTACGTGTCAGGAGTTTAAATAGCCTAACAACTTCTGAAGAGGTATGAGCATGACCCAAGATCCTTAGAGTTCCTGGAGATCCGCATCCCAAAGACCGGATAAATGAGTTTATGTTATTAATATCGCTGCCTGATAGATATACAAGGTCTTGCAGCCTCGGACTGCCAAGAAACTTAGCCGTTTCATTAGTAAGGGTTTCACCGTCTCTTCCTCCTTCTCGTTCTGACAACTTCTACAGAAGTCATTATATAGGGATTTAATCTCCTACCGTGGACACTAAAATGACTCAGTGCACGCACGGTCAGCACAGCCACCGGTGTAACCATCTGTCCTCGAGGGTTTCAGAAAGCTCACAATCTTACCCAGTAGTTCCTGCTTAAAGTTATCTTGACAGCAGGTTAGCAGGTCGCTAATTGTTGTATCTCCTGATCTCTAAAGTAGGCTCCAGATTTAGCAAGTTTGTCCGCAGTTACATTCTCGAACACAACTACTTACCTCGGTATCAAAAAGATTTCCAGTTTAGAATGTCTCGCCTTCTCATCGAGAGATAACCGGTGTTCGCGAGGTCCTTAAAAGTTGTATCTATAAGCCGCCATATGCTGTCCACATATACTTGTCCTTATTGCACAATGTCCATAAAATTCCAGATAAATCATATGAAAAGGTTTTTATGGACTAAATTTACGTTTTAGCTAAATAAAACGTTTTTTTTTTTACCGAAATCTTATAAAATACACCAAAAAAAATAAAAAGAAGTCATTTGAACAAAACAATTTTGTCTGCTACATGAACACCATCCACTCACTTATCGCACACAAGCAAAATCTGTAAAAAGCTGCAGAGACTACAACATCTTAAAAGTCTCTGCTTCAATTTAGAAGCTGTCATACTCATGTTAGAATTTATTTAAAGTATTTTGTTTTTACAAATTAGTTCGAAAAAGCGAAAATAAACAATTTCTGTGGATTGTTTCCAATCAATCTGTACTCACATCATTACACACAAGATATATAAATTATGAATGAAATTTGTATTTATAAATAAAATTTAAATTAAAACTTCAAACGAAGTTTTTGTAATCGATAGAGCATAAGTACAGCCTACTATAACTAAGAGTATTGGCATAAATTGGATTCATATATCTTTGCAGTGGTGACCAATAGCAGAGTTTTAGTTAGATCTTGGCCCTGCTAGAAGGCTGACTTAATAGAGTCGAGTCGATAGGTTATACTCTCTCATTAAAAACTTACTCGACGTAACGCAATACGCATGGGATGTTTGACAATAAGGAAGTTTAGTAGGCGATCTCTGGCTACCTGTAAAGCCTAAGTGTGAATATAGGAATCCTGCCCAAATGGATACCTGCGTGGATGGACATATTTTCTGCAATACTCCTGATAATTTTATAAATTCTAACTTTGATAAAAATAAACAACAGGAACCTAAGACTGTTGCAGGTCATGGAAACTTCAAGTATCACCTGTAGATCGTTCCTGGAAGAGGCTGAGATGGTAGCACACATTGTGTGTGATTGTCCAACACGGACCAGCATTAACCGTAGGTGAGAACAGTTGAAAGTAGCATTACTTTACTCGCTATTTGTTACCGTGTGGGCTTTTTAGCTAATACGCGGCGTATCATCAAACTAGCGAATAGTAATAGGTGGGGGAAATCCATTATTTTTACGGTAGATGGCTGTATTGATCGATATCTCGTAAAGTATCGAACAAACAATTTTAAATTTATATTCGTTGTCAAGGTGGCATTTCACAATAAAAAAATTCGTTTACTGTTTTCGTTTTGGTCCATTCCCCTATATTTCTACAAATGATTAAAACTAGAACGACATCGCTGACTATTGCACAGTCCCATTTTCTTGCCTGTTAACTCACTCAACATCATCGAACCTTTAGGCAAATGTTGTCTAGGACAACTAAGAAGGTCTACAGTTACCAGTCGACAGTTTGAAATGACTACAGTCGACAGTAAGGACTAGGAATATCACGAGACCCAATCAAAGTAAGGTAGTCGTTAATTATCAATCGTGTACTACAAATCATTGGGAAACGAAACGGTTGAAAAAAAAAACTCGTAACCTTAGTGGTCTTGTTCATTACTTCATCCACCCTTAAAACCTGGCATTGCTTTGGCTCAATTTTAGCACTGTCATGATGGATAAACCTTTATATCCTATAACGACACAGCAAAAATAATTGTTACAATGGAAAAATTAGTTTGGAAGTTAAAACGTTTATATACATATACAGTGGTGTTCCATAAAATAGAGCCAGTCTCACTTTCTACATTTTACTGTCCCTAATTCACTTGAAGAAACTTTATGGTCTGACGAATCAAAACTAAATTTATTTAACTCTGACAAACAGCCACTGTGTAGAAAGGCCACGTCTTCCTCAATACACCATAAAGACCATTGAACACGATGGCGGAAATATTATGGTGTGAGGGTGTTTTTCATATATTGGAACTGGCCCTATCGTACGGCTGGACGAAAGAATGAATGTTTTTTTTTTACACAAATCTGCTTAACAGTTATGTGATGGCTTGCGCAGAATAAGAAATGCCGCTTCGATTGTGTTTCAGCAAGACAATGACCCGAAACACACATCGAAGTGGGCAAAAGATTGGTTTGAAAAATATGGGGTTGATGTTTTAAGGTGGCCTGCTCAGTTGTCAGTCTTAAACCCATTAAGAACTTGTGGCGAATAGTTAAATCAGCTCTTAAAGAAAAACATGCAACTAATAAAGATCACTTGTGGGCATTAGTAAAAGGAACATGGCGTAATATTCCGATTGATAAATTGGATAAATTTCCAAAAATTTCATAACATTCAGAAAGTCTAAAAAATATTGTAAAGCTCTGCAAAAAAGTGTATAAAATATTTCACTAATAATGTAATTCCACAAAATAAAGAAAAAAAAATAGAAATCAAATTCAAATTATATTCAATTGGCTATTTGGCAGTAAGTAATTCATAGTTTGTCATTATTTTACAACAGCGCCATCTAGTGCGAAATTTTAATTAAAATATACTGCTTTTTAAAATAAAAGATGCCTTAAAGTATACAGTACATATAAATCGTTAAACAAAATCGGCGTACTTTTACAGTTTTTATCCACATTCTCTTTTAAATAGTATATTTTTGCGGAAAAAAAGTATCCCATATTGAAATCAGGATACTAAGGTACCTACCAAAAAAAATTTTGTTAAAATCCATCCAGACAAACAGGAAATGAAATACTCTTTTATTATGTGTATTGATAAGGCCATTTATATTTCAATTTAAGAGTTGGCATTCCATCCGTATGTGGTCTGTGTATTTAATTCCTGCCACTGGTCTCCTTTGCTACGCTTAGCAAGTCAAGTTGCAATATATATTTTGGAATTTTAAATTAATAATAATATTATGGAATTTAAAAACTTTAGTAAACCTTTTAATCATTAATTAATATATTATGGAGAAATCTCATTCATTTTCATTCATGCCAAGCCACCCTCAGCTATTTGTTATCTGACCACTTTATTAACAAAAACAGTAAAAAAAAAAACCTGCCAAACATAATAAAGCATATGTGAGCTGTATTTAAGTTAATTTTTTCTTGTTCTTTGTTTCTGTATTGACGTATTGACGTATTATTTTTAACCCAGCATTCGATTTATTAAATAAAAAATGAACATAATTATGAACTTAAAATACCACGGATTACACAGGCGGCCTATCGAAAGACATAAATTACAAATGGCTGGCTGACAACAACTGAATATGAAAAGCGAACAAAGGAGGAAGGATAATAATTTATACACGTACCAGTATGGTCTTATAATCAGACTACAAATGCGTGTAAAAATGTATTTTATCTCTTGATGTCACGCAGAAAAATTAAATGAAATTAATAATGAGGCCAAGTGGTAAAATTTTTAATATTTTAAATTGCATTTTTTTATTATTATTTTTTTTTTTTTTTTTTTTTGGGTACTAAATGAACCAATAATTGGGTTAATTAATTTGTCTAAAGTACTTTTTTTTAAGTGTTACATATTCAAACATACAAAATATGTTGGCATGCAGTTAATTATCGCAAATAAAAAAAATTTAATAATAAAAAGATAAAGTATTACTTCATGTTAAAGTAATCAATTAAAAACTTCAACATAATTTTATTTATTTATTTATTAAATGTTACAAATTATAATGTAAATTAATGTATATACAAGCAGAGAAAAAACATGGTTATGGTATGACCACAAGAACCAGCTTGTTGTTTTTGTAAAAATATAAGGTTATCATGAACAACTTATAGTTGTTTTAATCCATGCTATGGTCACGGCAAACAAGTTATTAATACTTTTTGATCATTAAATGGTTACTACACTCAGAAAATTTAACGAGATTAGTTTGAACTATATCATTTTCAAACCACAACCAAAATAATATTGTATTTATAACCATAATATTATTATTAGTAAACAAATTTTGATAAGTTTACCTGTATGTAACCGTAGTATTATTGAAATCAAATTATTTTTGATTTCTTTGTGATTTTATGCATATTTTTTTTTTTTTTTTAATTGTTAAAATGTAGTTTTAAAGCTTTATCTTGAAAAAAATAAAATTATAAATATTTATTTATAAATAAGGTATGGTTTGATAAATATATGTACATATTTCACTATATTTATTTAATTTATTTAATTTATGAAATAAAGAAATTTTCTAATCAACAGCGCAATTTCTAAGTTTGACAATAATATGGTTCTAAAATAACAATATTATTATTATCTTAATAATAATATAGTTTGACTACAGCCATAAAACTCAAACATGTTTTTTCTTTGCGTGTAGCTATGAAGACAGACAGATATATTCACTCGTTGTATTGAAACATCCACAACCTTTGGTGGGAATCAAACTCACCACCTCCAGGCCAAAGACTAACTCAATATGAATTTTCTAAGCTAAAAGTTTGATCCAAACCCTGAATTTTTAAAACTAACAAATTGAAGCTTTAAAAAGCTGACTTTAACTATCAATTTTAAATCTATATATAAAGGGTGTTTTTTATAGAGGTATAGAACTTTAAGTTGGCATAACTTTTCAAGATGGCGACCGATTTAACAGTTGTCAAGTGATTTATTCTTAGTTTGGTTTGGCAATTCATCATGAATAGACTCACACCTGAACAACGCTTGCAAATAGGGCCCAAAACAAGGATTACCGTTGTTCCCGATTCTCATAAGCGAATTTTGTTTAGCGATGAAGCGCACTTCTGGTTGAATGGCTACGTCAACAAACAAAACTGCCGCATTTGGAGTGAAGGTAATCCTCAAGTGTATGTCGAAACACCGTTACATCCATAAAAACTGACTGTTTTGTGCGCTTTATGGGCTGGTGGATTCATTGGTTCGTACTTTTTCAAAAGCAATGGTGGCCAGAACGTTACAGTCACTAACTACTTTTTCATTTCTGAATTGAATAACCATGATGTCCAGGAGATGTGGTCTCAACAAGACCAACATGTCACACAGCTCGTGCCACAATAGATTTATTGAAAGACACATTTGGTAACCGCCTAATTTAACGTTTTGGTCCTGTGAATTTGTCTCCAAGATCTTGTGATTTAACACCGCTAGGCTACTTCCAGTGGGGCTATGTAAAGTCATTGGTTTATGCGGATAAGCCAAAAACTCTTGACCATTTGGAAAACAACATTCGCCGTGTTATTGCCGATATACGGCCACAAATGTTGGAAAAAGTCATCGAAAATTGGACGTCCAGATTGGACTACATCCGCGTCAGCCGTGGCGGTCATATGCCAGAAATCATATTTAAAATGTAATGCCACAAGATTATCTTTCGGATAAATAAAATTCATGTCAATGGAATAATCCATCGTTGTTTTATTACAACTTAAAGTTCTATACCTCTATAAAAAACACCCTTTATAATAAAACAGTAATTTATTTGCTGACTGTCTGTCTTTCTGCCTCTCTGTCTGTGTTCGCATCACGAAAAAACTACGGGATGGATTTTAAAAAAATTTTGTGAGGAGGTACCCTAGTATCCTGATTCAAATATTCCTGATTCAAATATAGGATACTTTTTGCATACTTAAACCACGACTGAATTGCTTTCAAAGCAAAATCGAACAAAATATTGTAAGGACGCTGACGAATTGGCAGGCACAGCGAGTGAGATAATAATATAGGATTTTCTATTTTAATATATATTTTTTATTGTATTTTATTTTTCTAAAGCTTGTTTATTAGAGGCCGAAAACCTGAAATTGGCAACACTACTGTCTGTGACAGCTAATTTCACAGTTTTCGGTCGTCGTGAGATAAGTTCGTTTTGACAATTTATCGTGAAAACACAGACGCCAGACCAATGTTTACAAATTGTTCAATTTTATTTTATTTAAAGCATTTATCAGTTCGTTATAGCCATCCGACATTATATGGTGCTCAAAATCGTTGATCAGAGCGATTAAATCCAGAAACTATAGACGGTTTTCGCATTATGTTTCCAATAGTATATATATCGAATCAATCCGTACATTACGTACACAACAAGCGATGGATGGTACAGAGTATTAATGATGAGGATCCAAATGTGTCAATTCGTCATCGTGCTCAAAATACTAACTTTTTCGTTCCTCAATTCCAAGGCATTAGAATAATAGATATGTGGTTTTAGCATGCTGGTGCCATATGTTAACGATAGAATCAATTTACTGGCGAACGAATAATTTCAGGAAATGTATCTGTTGACTGGCCACCTCCAACATGGCCAGTTTAGTTTATATCGCTGACTTCTTTAACCGAATATATGCCATTTTATCTCTTGTCTTGTTACATACAACCACGATTTTTTCCTCTCCTGAGCATTTGTGAATTTTGAGTTGTGACTGTTTATGATTTAGTGTGCGATATTTTTATGACAGAGAGTTTTAAAATCTAATTGAAGACTTACTATTATTAATGTAGGTGGATATCGAAGCAGACCCCTACCTTAATGGATCCCTTTTCGGCCCCCTGCCGACCATAATAGTTTTCAATTTATGCCAACCTTACTCTTGTGGAGTCACGTGCTATAAGTAGACTTTACTGTTGACTTAAATGACTGCGAGACTGTGGACTGATATATATCTGTGGCATTAAGGAATAAGTGCTTAAGTCGACTTAAGCAAAATTTAATTTAGTGGCACCTTTGGAATCTCCGTACTCCAAAGTACCCATGTGCAAAGTTTCAATTATTTTGTACCATTTTTGAAGAAGTTATAGCGAAATTTCTTTCTGCTTATATTTTTTCAATGTTTAAACGCATTGGGAAAAAAGCTTAAGAAACTACAAGCTATTTTTGCAAATCAAAAAATCTTTTTTTCACAACTTATTAATTGCACAGCCTGCGTACTTTTGGTAGATCTAAAATAATTTCCAAAACATACGTTTGACTCCCATGTGTGAAATTTAAAGATCAGATATTAAAAAAAAAATAATTTTTAAGTTTAAAATTGCTCTCCTACAAAACTTAAAAATCAGACTTAAGCACTTTTTCCTTTTTGCCACAGATATAATGGATACCGAAGCAGATCACTAACTTTATAGGTCCCTTTTTGACCCCTTTCGTTCCTCGTTGACTTCTGGTATCCGGCTGGTAATTTAGAACTACCTTAATTTCATTGAGTGTCGTGCTGTAACTAGCCTTTTATTCTCGACAGTAGTGATTTCAGAGTGGCGACAGATGCATGTCGACATTCTTCCTCATCACAAAGTCTATGGTAATTGCCAATATATTCCTAAAGCTACGTTTTACACATCATCTAATGTGTGTATACCATGTTAGCCAGTCTGCTGCACATCCACACAAAATTTGTTCTGTTGTCTTAGCCATTTTCCGGGCACAGTCTGCATTTGTCATCTTACCTCTATTTTTAAATTATCCAGATAACACTTGAAGTTTCCTGTCAAAAACAGAGTTAACCTAGTTTATATCCAAACACCTTCTTGGTGTTCCTGCTCACATCTACTGAAAAATACCAGAGTCTTCGGTCGGAATCGATACCACATCCCCGGTACAGTGCTACTGATAGAGTAGAAGCTGACGGTAGTAAGAGTAAGAGTAAGAGTGGTGTGCTACTAATACACCACCCTGTCGAACTATAACAGTCAAACTTCTTTCTCATCACGGAGTTGTCTCTAGTAATTGCTAGCAAGGCCTAGATCCCTGAAGGCATTCACATTTAACAAATTTCTAAAGACCTTAACTATTTCATTGTCTATTGTCTATACATATAATAAAATGCAGTAAAAGTACGCGCCGAGTTTTTTCCGATTTAAAGGTGCTGCATACCTTAAGACTCCTTTTATTTTTGAAAGCGGGATATTTTATACAAGGTTGCGCAACAGATGACGCTATTTTAAAGTAATGACAAAATATGAATTACTTACCGCCAAATAGGCAATTGAATAAAACTTGTATTTTTAGTTTGTGGAATTAACTTGTTATTAATAAACACGTTTTGAAGAGCTTTGCATTAATTCTTAGAATTTTATCCAGAGATGGGTACCTTTATGTAAAGCATATTGTCAGAACGCACACAACGTGTGTGAGCACAGCTAGTCAATTATATGATAGTTGTGAGGTCTGTTTGCAGCATATAGATAAATTTAAGTTTATAATTTAAGTAAAGAAAAAACTATTTTGTATTTAAAACGTCTAAGACTAAATGAGAGTGAAACAAGCCAAACTCAAAGTAACACCATCGCTTCTTCCCTACTCCTCATTCCGCATTGACTCACTTTTTAACTTTTAAATTTATTAATCAGAAAAAAAGGACTACAATTTTTGTAATTCTGACTTATATATTAAAAAAAAATTTAAGTGGTATCATATTCATGTTCAAATTGCATATTTTATTACCTTATTCTTTTAAAATTTATTTTTTAATTTTGTGTGATCATCACTTCATAATAAAAAAAAAATCTAAAAACTCTCTAAAATAGTTTTGCTGCTTTTCCTACAATTTTTTTGCAGCGAATGCATTTTTAACCAAAACTAAGAAATGCTGTTAAACGTCTTTTCTTTTGTACTTATGTTTTTTTTTTCATTTTTTGTATGCACAAAGAGTTTAAAAATATTAAAAGCAATTATTAAAACAAAGAGCATTTGCGTTCTTAGAATTTTCTCATTTTATTTTGCCATTCAAAGAATATTAAAAGACGGTTTATATTAAAAAATTTAACAATTTTCTCTTGCCTTTTGTCTTGTTCTGTTTTACTCTTTCAATTAAGCGCCATAGAAAAATATTTTTCATACGCCCTGGTGAACAAATATTTAATTAAATATCACTCATACGCTTGGGAATACATCACAATTTTATATTTTTACATTTTTTCCTTTTTTATTTGCATGCTCAGTATTTCTTTATCAAAACTATTAAATTTATTTGAACTTTAGACCGCTTCACGTTTTGTATTTATGTTTTGTTTAGATATTAGCAGTTATCATACACAAATGTCAATAACTTTCATAAGATTCTATAAATAAAAAAAGTTTTTATAAAAATATATTTTTTCTTTTTTATATTCTCTAAAGTAAACTAGCACATTCATCATAAAAACAAGACAAATAAAATAATCAAGATAATATCTACATAAATAATGAAGAAATAGAATAAACAAAAATATATAAGAACAGAGTTTTTTTTAAAGTAAAGTTTTAAGAGCCTTACTTTTAGATATTTTGTAGGAGGGGAAACTATTATTGAGCACAACTTTTGGCATTACATTCTAATCAGAGCAGGTAAATGGAAGGAACAACTCAATGAGAACAACAAACTATTTAGAAGCCGAGAGGAAAAGGTCAGAAGTAAGATTCGAAAAGAGATTGAACGTAAGTGAAATGGACAATTATACCACAAAAAAAAATTACGCGACACCAATTCCCATTTAGCATCAGATGAAGTACTCCGTAAGTACAAGGATCGGAAAAAGGTTTAACGATGACAACTTTCTGATGCAGCCTAAACAGAAACCGTACTCGATCTGGATAATAACTAAGATTCTGCAGTGGTTGGTCTCTGATATGCAACCAAAGTAACCTTGGGCAGCGTTTTATTTATAAGCCTTAGGGGTGCGTTTCTGAAAAAATAACAAAAAAGGTAAATAACTGCGCCTTTAATTGAGATTTTTTTTTTTCATTTATTATTTTTTGTATCATCTATATTTTTGAACTAACAATAATTACTCATTAAAGAGATTAAAATAGCAAAATTTTCCTTATAGTCTGTGCCTGGTAGAGGATAAGAGCCACCCCAATTCTTCAATGTCCAATAACTAACCAGCATTAGACTGACTACAAGAAACAGATACTTAATTATTATGGCTGCCATCTGAATGCTATGAAGCAGATCGCAGTAAATGCAAACAATATCGGGACCTCCATCGGCAACAAGAAATCATAAAAGTCAAAAGAAAACGAAAATGATTCTAGTTGGGATTAACCCTAGTATGGCAAAAGGAAGTGAATGCGGTGCAAAAGGTTTAAAGATAAATTTAAAATAGTAATGTTCTAGTTCAGTATGTCCATACACATTATAGGAAAACAGATATATATGTATATAGTAAAACCAATGAATAAATTTTAAATTTTATTAAACTTCGTCATTAGATTTTAAGTCGTCCAAAAGTGTGAGAGACATTTAAGTCTCTCACACTTTTGGTTAGTCTCTCAGATTTGGTTGGCCTTAGCATAAAAGTGATCCTACTACTAGAGTCACGGCTACTAAGAGCCGGCTTATATCCCTTTTATAGACCTGTTATACCGTGCTAAGAGGCCTATGCAGCCTCTTTTACCATGCATCAGCATATCAGACGCGTAATGCCCGTAATCATGACTTGGGTTTAAACTATAGCTAGCGAGTTATTTCTCTAAGGGCCTCCTTATAATCGACCTTGAATCTCGTGCTATCTATATCCGTGGTAAAATTGTATTTTAAGGACAACAAGCCCTTCAAATTCATTGTTTCCCTAAGGGGAGGCCCTTATATTTATAATCGAATTTGAATCTCAGGCTTCCTATTTCCACAGCTAAAGTTTATTATTGGTTATTGGTTACGACAACAGGCCGTTCAAATTCACTTTCAGCAATCATCAATATTTTTCGATTATACAAAGTTAAGAACGATTTTGAAATTTTCAGGCCTTTTAAATAAAAAATAAAAAAAATATTTTATAATTTTGATACGAAACTACGAAAACTAGTAATCCAGTTTATTTGTTAGCAACAGCTTTGGTTTCTTTATAATTAATAATATCTAATAAAAATATTAAAATCATAGTCATGACATATACTTGCACAATAAATTTAATACTTTAATATGAACTTGAGAAATTTCCATAATATTTCTTATAAATTTAAATTGAATGTCTGCCATTCAGTCTCAACTACTATTTGTCTTTGTTGTCCATCTCTTTTTTGTGTGTATACAAGTCAATGTTCAATGTTCATATAAAATTTATATGTGTTGGACTTTGGATTATAGTGGTTATAGTGTATGCTGTGTTATAGGACTCAGGTGTAAAATCTTTCATTTTTCTGCTTAGAGATGCTGATCGTGAGTAATTTTAATCTACAATCTCTTTGGGAGCCTGCATGAATAAAACTTAAATTAATCTATACATATAACAAAATAGTAACTCATTTCCGTCTGCCTGTCTGCTTTTATTTTACGTTACGCATCACGTAAAAACTACAGCATGGATTTTCACAAAATTTTTTGAGCAGATACCAAAGTATCCTTTTTGCCGCAAAAGTATCTTATTTCCAAGAGAAAGTGGAGAAAAAGCAGTGAAAGTACGCAGCTGAATTAAACGGATATGCTTACTTTATTTTTTATAAAGTAAAAAAATACATAAACTGATAATCCGCATAGTTTAAGGCGGAACTAAAAACACCTTCGCCGGTGTTACCACATAGCACTTGATCTCCCGGCGAAAATAATCACAACGTGCAATTGCAGTGTTGCCATAGTGAAGCTTTGCTATCACACGAGCCATTGTCTTATCTACTACTATCCCTTTCTAATATACTCATTAATTGCCTGAGTGTTACTTCTCTTAAAAAAAAAACTAATATCGTAAGGGTCTTTGGTGTGGATAGCTTTCAAAGCAAAATCAAACAATATATTGCACGGACGCTGACGAAGTGGCGGGAACAGATAGTTAAAAATAAAAATTCAAATAAATTTTGTTCTATTAGGGACTTGAGAACATTGACAGTTAATAGCGGCCGTTAGTTAAAGTCACATCAGTCTAACAGACTGTCAATTATTAAACTTTTTTTTACTAAATCACTATCTATTGACGGCCATATCGTTCAACAACAAGTCTAAATTGTAAAATTTTCTTTTATCAAAGCAATTGCAAACTGGCAATATTTTTCATAGACAAATTATCTTTCATGATTAGGAGCATTTCTTGACGATGCAGAAAAGACTCCGGTATTGATTTTAGACTGACATCGTCATCTTCCATAAGCTATAGTTCGATGATTACTAATTCTTCTTGGCCTGAATTGGATGATATGGACACCAGCAGTTCGAAACACCATTGACGGTAATCCATTTACCAAACTTTTGTCCTTTGGTGTGTGGTGTGTTGTAAGGGATTCATGTTTCGTCCATAGCTACAAAACGGTGCAAAAAAATCGTTCGGACAACATTTTGCTCGATTTTGCTTTGAAAGTATTGCACTCATATTTTATAGGTAATTCAGTTATGATTGATGTATTTATTTTATATAAAGGTACCTATCCCTGGATAAAATTCTAAAATTTATAAAAAATTCTAAAATTCTAAAAATTATTGTAAACCTCTGTAAGAGGTGTTTAAAATATTCTAATAACAATGCAGTTTCACAAAGTAAAGATCAAATACAAATTTTATTCAACAGGCGCCATTTGTTGCGCTATAGTAGAAAAATAACCGAGTTGAAAATATACTAGTTTTAAACCGAAAATTTCTTTTGAAAATAAGATATTTTTGAAAAAAGTATCTATATTTGAATTAGGATACTAAGGTACCTCCTCACAAAATGTTGTTAAAATCCATCCAGTAGTTTTTAAGTGATGCGAATGCAAAAGAAAAGCAGACAGACAGACAGACAGACGGAAACAAGTTACTATTTTGTTATATGTATAGATTTATACATAATTTCTAGAAATCAATCTGTTAACTGGAGACCTCCAATAACCACAAAAATTTCATTTGCAGCGCTGACTCCTTTAATCGGAAATATGCTATTGTGTCTATTGTTATGTTACATTCAACGACCATTTTTTTCTCTCCTGAAGATTTGCGAATTTTTAGTTCTGACTGTGTATGATTTAGTATGCGTTACAGTTCATGAGAAAGAGTTTTAAAATCTAATTGAAGACGGTCGACGCCTTCCGTCCACAATAATTTGTAATTTATGCCAACCTTACTTTCGTTGACTTAAATGACTGTCGTCGACTGGTATATAAAATGGATACCGAACCAGATCTCTTTTTTAAACACTTTCGTTCCTCATTGACTTCTGGTATCCGACTGGTAATTTAAAACTACCTTAATTTCATTGAATGTCGCTAATTTATGTAAAAACTATCTATTTTGAGCCACCTTAATGTTTGGAATCATTTGTGTTATGTGTTATGTGCTATGGACCACAACGAAACTCAGAAAATTACATTTTAATCATTAAAATTGATAGTGCAGATTCCGTTTCTTTGATTTCAGTTTGCACAAGAAATTCACCTTTTTATAATAGACGCAACTTTTCAAAATTCTAAAGCATTCTAGCGAACTACCCTCGCAATTATATAACTGAGCTAGCTGTGCCCACACACGTTGTATGCGTCCTGACAATATTTTGTTCGATTTTTTGAAACTAATTCACACCAAATTTTAAGACTCTTACGTATTTACTTTATATAAAGGTACCCATCCCTGGATAAAATTCTAAAACTTATATAAAATTCTAAAATTCTAAAAATTATTGTAAAGAACTGTAAAAGGTATTTAAAATATTTTAATAACAATGTAATTCAACAAAGTATAAATACAAATAAAATACAAATTTTAATCAATTGGCTATTTGGCAGTAAGCAATTCATATTTCGTCATTATTTTAAAACAGCGCCATCTGATGCCCAACCGTGTTTAAAATATCCCGCTTTAAAAAATAAAAGATGCCTTACAGTATGCAGTACCTTTAAATCCGTAAAAACAGGATACTAAGGTACCTCACAAAATGTTGTTAAAATCCATCCATTAGTTTTTACGTGATGTGAACACAGACAGAAAGACAGACAGACGGAAAGAAAATGACTTACTGTTTTATTATAATTTAGCTAATAATCCTAATCTTATAATTAATATTTGCCAACCAAAGTTGCAACAAGTCAATAACGTCCCAATTTTATTTGAACAGTACGATATATTTTAATAATTACTTTATTCAACAACAAAATGTGGAAAATTACTTCATGCGAGTAATTACTGGAAAACAAAATTAAATTTTGTTTTAACTTTTTGTGGGTCAATAGCAAATGATGACAAAAATAATTTGTTTATTTCAAAGAATATATTTAATTAAAATTTATACAAATATTTGTCTTCCTATAATGAAATATCAAATTAAGCATGCGTTTGTTTAGCAATTTTCAGAATATTTTATGATTTTACTAAAATGTAGGAAACGACCAATTAACGTTTATAAATTTCAATAATAAAAAAGCAAACAAATGCAGGTTTAAAGTGGTTTTACACGACGTGTGTTTGTCATATGACTTGTCAGTTTGATAACCCATATGTAATTTCATGTGTTTATCAAAATAGACATTTTACATACGGTTTATAATTTTTGCTTTCAAACGTACATGTGTAATTACATCTGACATAACCTATAATATATAATTTTTCCGCCACACAGTTTTGTATTGCCAACCACAGCTGATGCAAAGATGGAAACGTAGTGCTTTTGTCACGCTTTTAGTGCTTTTGGTACCACAAACAAACTAAAATAGCAAAATATCATGTTGGCATTACAGGATATCAGATGCTTTGTCACATTAAAATAGAACACGTTCTAAATGAAAAATCTCACATGTATTGTACACATGGAAAATAGACATGTTATGTTTGAAAGGGTTCACACGACGTGTATAGAATTTACACATGGAAAAGTGACAAGTCATATGACAAATACACGCCGTGTAAAAGCACTTTTAGAAACGAATAACTTGTAGCACAAGTTATTCGATAAATTAGCTTTTAAAGAAAAAGCTACAATTATTTAAAGACTATTAGTTTTTAGTGAAGTAGAAGAATTAAAAAGCTTCTTTTACGAAACGTTTTGAAATATTTCATTTACAAACTAATTATTTTAAAAATTTCTGAAATACATTAGTTGCAACAAAGAAAAAAAAAAATACGAAATTGTTATAAGTTTCGTTATCTTTTTTCTTATTATGTGGCAAAAATTTTTCTAATGCTTTACGAGTTCCACAAAGCAACAAAAAAAATAATAAATGTCATTTAATGTGATGTGATGTTTAAGCTGTGTCTTGATAAATTCATGTTGCGCCATTTTAATTTATTGTTTTCGGTTAAAAAGCAAACTAAATTGTAGAAAATATAAAACAGATAAAAGATTGAAAAAAAAAATCAGCAAATTTCTGCAATTTCTTTTGTGGTTTGTTATCTTTTGTCTGACGATTTATTTTATTGTTTTCAAATCGCAGCTACAATTGGCAACACTGAATGTACATCAAGTTTGTGAGGTGTTTCTTATTAACCAAGAAAAATATCGTTTTTCAATTATTCGCATAGCAAGAGAGAGGTCCTTAACGGCACTCCAATGTAAATAGTCTAAAGAGATTAAATATTTGCCCCCAGAAGGTCAAGTCGGCTGATAACGCGAATCTAACTTAGTGCGCAAAAGATAGATTATTTGATAAGCTGACTGGTATCGTCCGTCGTCAAAGATTATTCAAGTTCATATCTTATAGTTTAAGTCATAAAAATCCTGTCGTCACGGCTCTGTAGCACTGGCCGTTAACTGTATGTGAAAAAATTGGCCTAAAGTGAAAGATGATGACATACCAGGTCAGTCCAAAACCCTGATAGCGCGGAAAGCGTTGGATCGTAGGTAACTTAAGGTATCTGTCTCGCCTATATTTGAGGTCCTCAGGATAGAAACAAGATGACTGTAGTTTGAAACTAAATACGCTTCTCGACCAATGTACTGTTGTAGTCCAACAGAGGTCACAAAAAGCGTGGTGGGCTTTAGATGATCTCCAATTCATCAATGGTTCTGTCAGTTGCGTTGGTAGTAGCACTGTTTTATCCCAATAGTAAGACTCAAAGCGGTCAAGTAAAGAGCTACAAGTTCAGGTACTGAGGTAAGTTTGTATCATGCAGTATAGTAAGTGTGTGCGCAAAGAAAAAACATGGTTGAGGTAACCATTATTGAAAAGCAACATATTATATTGTTGTAGCCAAAGCATATTATTATTAATATTATTATTAAAATTATGTTAGAACCATATCATTGTCATTATAATAAACTATTACCATATACATGCTGGTTCATAAAATTAAATTTTCCCAATTTTTCTTTAATATCACGTAATTTGTATTTGTAATTAATTCATTCTTAGAGAAAACAAAAACGAACTTAAGCTTGACTATAAATTTCATTGTATTTAATACATAAATAGTCAAAATGCGACCATAATATAATACATATTTATTATATTATAATCAAATATAAAAATTATATGATTAAAAACTATGAAATGTAACAAATAAATATGCACAATTATTTATTATTTTATTTATTAAGAATTTTATATAAATTGCATAACGATTTCTTTGATCAGAATATAACAAAATAGATTATTCTCTTTATAATTTAAATAACGATGAAAAATGTATAGGGTAATTCCACGTCAAATGACTACTTCAGATTTTATTGAAACTTTTATTTATATTCCTTGACTCTCTGCGTCCAAATATAAATTAAAAAAAAATTAATCTCTTATAGTTTTTTAGCTATACAGCTATAAAAGTCGGAAAATATCGCTTTTTTGCATATGCGCTCGAGGATTAAATATATTCTAATTTCAGTTCTATAAGCCCTAGGAAGTTGAGTAATAAAATTTTTTTCTTATATTTAAAAAAAAAAGTTTTATAAAAATCTTTGAGATAGTGTGTTTTAAAATTTTTTTAAAATTTACATATGTTTTTAAACGTGGCATGGTAAGTACACCATAAAAATTTCAGAGTGGGACCATGGTGGGATCAGAAATTATGTTAAAAAAAAACCACATATTTTTCAGGTGTAAGGAAACAGATTGTCTGCTGGAGAGAAGTTTATTATTGTCGAGAAAACAAGTAATTTGGTTGTGCATAATTCATTCAAATGCTTTAGATAAAACCGCTAGTATGGCAATAGGTCTGTAGTCGAGGCCTGTTTTCAGAATAGATACAATTTTTGTAGTTTTCCATTTCGAAGGAAATTTACAAGTAGTGAGTATATTATTAAAAATTAAAGTTATTAAAGGAAGTAGTTTTGGTAAAAGAATTTTTAAAAATTTTGGATTAATCCCATCCGCTCCTATCGAATTAGATTTGATGGACAACAAACTTGCCAAAACGTCACATTGATCTACAGGCATAAAAG
Organism: Phasia obesa; assembly: GCA_949628195.1. NCBI lineage: Eukaryota > Metazoa > Arthropoda > Insecta > Diptera > Tachinidae > Phasia > Phasia obesa. Next base: position 185,859,202 of record OX451215.1, read on the forward strand.
AAAACATAGAATCGATATTACAGCCAGGAATATTATTGTAATAGCTTTGATTGGCTTCTACCATAGGAATATTTAAAAACTATTCATTAATAATATCAGCATCAATTATGCAGGGTACTTGTGTAAAAGTTTTACCAATACCAATTTCACGAATGGTTTGCCATGTCTTTTTTGTGGTGAGAGCAGAAGAGAACTTTTCAGCAAAAAACTCAGAGTTAGCCCTCTTAATCAGTTTATTAACTTTCCTTTTGGCGGTTAGATAATCTTGACGTAGATCTTTGGTTTTAAATCTTTTCCATCTACCGTACACAAAATTTCTGTGATTTATAGAGTCTCTAATTTCTATTGAAAACCAAGGTTTAAGCATATTTGTGATAGTCCTTGTTTTGAGAGGCACCGTTAAATCGAGTAGATTATTAAGATTATTTTCAAGGAATGCGATTTGATCATCAACAGATACTAAATTATATAAAGTACTCCATTCGATTCTGAAGAATTCCTGTTCAAGTAGTCTATAATCTATATTTTTAAAATCACGAAATGTAAACATTTGAATAGGTGTTACTAAATAAAAATTATAGTAACACCTATTCAAACGTTTACGTTTCGTGATTTTAAAAATATAGATTATTACCCAGTTTTTAAAAAAATTTATATTTTTTCAGTTTGTAATAAGTCAAAATGAAGTTTTTTTTAATATAACTTCTGATCCCACCATGGCTTTACTCTGAAATTTTTATGATGTAAGTCACTAAGCCACATTAAAAACATATGTGAATTTAAAAAAAAAATTAAAAGACACTATCGCAAAGATATTTATAAAATTTTTTTTTTAAATACAAGAAAAAAATTATTAAAAATTTGTTTTTTTGATGATTGATATCAAATTAAAGCGTATGAAATCCCCTTTAAAATGAGCTATTACTCGACATCTTGGGGCTTATAGAATTGGAATAAGAATATATCTAATCCTCGAGCTTATATTCAAAAAAGCGATATTTTCCTATCCGATAGATAAATTTTTTTTTAAATTATATTTGGCTTCAAATAATATAAACAACAAAAGTTTGAATAAAATCGGAAGTGGTAATTTTGAAAACAATTTTTTTTGGTTGATTTGACATGGAATTACCCTATACAAATTTTTTTTAACATTTTTTTTTTTTTTTTTGAAAAACATAAATCAGTAAAATCCGATGGCTGAAAAAATTATGGTTTATTTTATTCTTTGGTTACATACGAATAAACTACACATATTTTGTTTATCATTAATATAATATGATTAAAAGTAATATATTATTTTGGAATGCTTATAATAATTTGGTTGTGGTTTGAAGTTTAGCAAAAATTGTATAGTTAAAACCAACCATGTCGCATTTTTTGGGCACAGTATCGATTTAATGATATTCTATATATACAATAAATAGTAACTCATTTCCTGTCTGTCTGTCTTTCTTTATTTGTATTCGCATAACGTAAAAACTACTGGATGGATTTTAAAAAAATTTTTTGAGGAGGTATCCTATATCCTCATTCCAAGTATTAAAATACTTTTTTTTCGCAAAAATATCTTATTTCCAAGAGAAAGTGGAGAAATAGCAGTGAAAGTACGCTGATTTTTTTTACCGATTTAAAATTACTGCATACTTTAAAAGATGTTTTATTTTCGAAAGCGGTATACTATGAACACGATTGCGCAACAGATGGCGTTGTTTTAAAATAATGACAAAATTAATTGAAAGCGGGATATTTTAAACACGGTTGAGCAACAGATGGAGCTGTTTTAAAATAATGACAAAATATGAATTACTTACTGCCAAATAGCCAATTGAATAACATTTGTATTTAATTTGTATTTTTATTTTTTGGTATTACATTGTTATTAAAATATTTTAAACGCCTATTACACAGCTTTACAATAATTCTTAGAATTTTATATCAATTTTAGAATTTTATATAGGAATGGTTACCTTTATATAAAGTAAATACGTAAGTGTCTTTAAATTTGATGTGTATTACTTTCAAAGCAAAATCAAACAAAATATTATCAAGACGCACAAAATGTGTGTGGGCACAGCTAGTTTTAACTAAAACTTGTTTTTCGTGACCAAACTAATACTAAAAACAACTTAAATTTATTTATCGCAACCATGTATTGTTACACAAAACATAATGTGGTTCTTGTGACCATACCATGGGAGAATTTTTTCTTTTGAAAGATACCCTCCTCCTCGACGTTATTGTTCTTGCAGTATATGAGGATACCAGATTCCGGTCGATAAGAACCTTCAGAGACAGATCAGTGGCAAAATTACTGAAACCACGGTACTTTGTAACCTGCAGGGACTCCCTAGTCTATGTTTCGTTTAATAGTTACTTACACATTTTGGACATTTTATTAAGTTTTCAGGGGAATGAACCCGCCATGGTTAAGTCATAGTTTTCGATGGAAAATAATAAATTTTCAAACTGTGTTTTTGCTGCTTCAATATAAAATGTAAATACAAAAGTAACCATTTAATCACATAGAGTATTTCGAGTTCAACCACTTTATTTTATTTTCCTCCTTACTTTTATCTATCCCCCTACAATGTTCTTTCGTTAGATTATTGTTGTTTTATATCCTTTTTATATACTGTACAATTCTTTTCTATTATTATTTTTTGTTTTTCTTTTATTATGAAACAACTTTTTTTTAAGTGAAAACTACATGTTGAAATCTGGCTATAAAATAAATAGATAGTAGTCTTTAGACGCAAATGAAAAGAAAACTGCAACAGTAAAAAAAGAGTATTAAAACAAAAGGATAACAAGGACGAACTAGTTATTACAAAATAAATGCTCAAATATAAATAGAAAACTGCAAGAACATACCAACGGTGTTTTATGAAATAGAAAGATGACTGAATTATTATTATAAATTCACAGCAGTTATATAGAATTATAAATAATTATAAACTGAGCAAAAAAAATAAACACAAATGGAATTTTATATAAGAAAGAAATGTAAGAGGGAGATGAGAAGAGATATTTTATTTTTATACAAAACATTTCTCATAAATACATTTCTTTGCAATGTAACTTGAAATATTTTCAGTCATCAGTTGATAATCTTATTTAGTGTATTTACGTGTACCCCAAACGAGCATTAGTAAGACTTTCATAGGAAAAGATATTAATAACAACTTTTTAAAGCTCACTTATAAAACAGGCGAAACTTCTCAGTACACGCAAAAAAAACTATGGTTGTGGTATGGTCACAAGAACCACATTATGTGCTCTGTAACATTATTTGGTAGCAATGAACATATTTTAATTGCTATTTGGTCACGATAAAAAAGTCTTGGTTAAAAATTCACAATTAAATGGTTACTGGGCCCAAGAAATGCAACACGGCTTTTTTAACCATATAATTTTTGCTAAACTTCAATCCAAAAACAAATTTTCACAAGCATTCTAAAGTAAAGTAAAGTAAATTAAAGTAATAATATGTTTTTTTTAACCATAATATATTAATAATAAACAAAATATATATAAAACGGATCTAATCTGTATGACATTTAATAGTTTTTAATTTTACGATAATTGTTTAATTTAACCATATAATCTTTATATTTGATCATAATATTATAAATTTTTATTATATTAAGGTCATATTTTATTGTATATATTTTTATCACGGTTGACAATAACATGGTTCTAATATAATAATAATGTGATTATGTTTAAAAATAATATGATTTACTACAACCATATAATTTAATTGTAAAATGTTGCTCTTAGATTATGGTTTATATTTATTAATGTAAAAGGAATATCGAAGCAGACTGCTTCCTTTATGGGTCCCCTTTTCGGCCACCTGCCGCTCAGAATTATTATAAGCAACAAATTTGTAATTACAGCAAGCTAACTTTCATTGAGTCACGTACTACCATCAACCTTTACTCTTGGCTTAAGTGATTTTAGACTGTCGGCTGATAAATGTCGGCTGGTAAATGTCGGCTGGTAAATGTCGGCCTTCTTTCTCATCAGACAGTCTCCAGTAATTGCTAGCATTTGTAAAAGGCTCAGGTCCCCCATTTAACAAGCTTCTACCAGTAGTCCTGGGTCTTATGCTAGCCAGTGCTGAACAGTCAACGGACAATCAGCCTCTTGCAGGCATAGTCTGCAAATATTATCTTCTGCGAAATTCACCTTGGCTAGATGGTACTTAAAATGTCCCTGACCTGTCACTAACGCAGTTATCCAGCTTAAAATACTTCTATTACATCTGAGCAGCTTACTGGCCTTCCTGCTAAGGGGCTCTTTGTGCACCATTTGAGCCTGTCTGCCTACACGTGGTGGCCTATTCCTATTCCACCTATTCAGGTTTAACGAGTTTAACTATGCTGTTACCCAGCGTTATACTATTACCCAGCGTAGATATCCTTTTTTGCGAGTTGGTCTGCTGCTTCATTCAAAACTGTGCCTATGTGT